>BQNB010029559.1:42292-55653 GCA_026074375.1 Tanacetum coccineum | reverse complement strand
CTCCACTCCTCGAGCACCTAACTTGTGACTTTTCTTTACTATGTCAACATTTTGCTTTATGGCTTAAACAACCTTACACAACTTCTTCACATCTTAGTTTTCTTCACACCACTACTTCACCAAGCCACTACAATAATCACACCTAACTAACACTACTATGAAAGATTACCAAGATCCAACTATACTTACAACAATCACCCAAATCTAGCAACTACACAACTTTATAAGATTTACAAGTTATGATATGGATGCAATAAGATTGCAACAACACACAAAGGTGTAATACTTCTTCACTTGATGATGGAAGTATTCTTCTCTTGCACTTGAGGAATTAAGCTTAGATCACTTGGAAAGAAAGCTTTATGATCAGAAAGGATGAGTGCAAAAGGTGAAAAAATAGTGAAGGAAAGTCCAGTATTTATAGGACATTATGGAGGAGCGTCTACCTATGGGCAGTCCCGTTAAATAGGTGGGTGGTCCCTTTAAAGATAAGGGGGCCACCCGTGTATTTAAGGGGGATGCCCTAGACTGGGCGCTTCCCAGTTTGTCCTTTTGTGTATGGGGGATTTTCTGGAACTTTCTAGCCGTTTTAGGTCCGAATATTTGAATTTCAAAATGTTTATTTTGAATAGAACGTTTCTTTTAATTGTAGAAAATGTTTTATAATGTTTATAAAAATGTTTACAACATTTTATAAAAGTGTGAGGTTGAATAAAAAAAATTTGATCATAAAATGCATTAACCATTTATTTATTCATACCTTTAAGTGATTTAATTTTTGAAATGAAAATTTACTACTAATTACTTGTTTACGTTTAATTTTACATTGAACGTTTTTATATTTTGTGATAATCAAAACGTAAAGATGTGAAAAATATTAATAATGTTTTTAGGCATTATTTATATCAACAACTTCATCAACATGCCGAGCTAATTCAACACCACGCCGTTCCAATGCATCAGCCCGTCGTTTTAGTGCATCAGCCCACTCATAAAACATCAGCCCGCCGTGAATCAACAAACTCATTCAATTCCTTAGCCTAACGGCTACAGCAATCAACAAGAAAAATTAATTTTTTTATTAAAAAATCTAAAAATTCAAAAGATTACTACCTATTGTTTGCATCTGTAGAAGACATGCTTGCGCTGACACATACATTGAACTCGATTAAAGGTATTTGAAGTACCTCTCGATGTATATCTATTACGTGTGTAGGAACGCCAAATGAGCCACCAATTTCTGGTCTGCTGCTCATATTACAAATTCTGCATAACTTAAGACCACAACCAAACTTGTTTTTCTTACATCTTAGTTTGCATCTTATGAACCTATCACGCCATGGGTGTCGGCAACAAAAGGATTGGTGGCATCAAAGTAGCATAAGCAGAAAGTAGGGTTGTAAACGAACTGAACGTTCAGTGAACATTTCGTGAACCGTTCGGTAAAAAGTTCGTTTATGTTCGTTTATTTATTAAATGAACGAACATGAACAACTTTTTATGTTAGTTTAGTTAAATGAACGAACATGAACAAAAGTCTTGTTCGTTCATTTATGTTCATGAACGTCCGATTATTCGTTCTTTTATGATCGTATATATGTTTATGATCGTCTTTTGTATCTTTTTTATTATATAGTTTTAAAATTATTTTACTTAAACAAAAAAATACTTATAAAACACAATATGGTGTATATTATTGTGAATTTTATGTTTATTTATGACATATCGTTTATGTTCGTTTGTTTATGTCCGTTTAGTGTCTAAATGGACGAACATAAACGAACACGAACAACCTTATTTCTTAATAAACGAACATGAACAAGAAAATTTGTTCGTTTAAGCGATCATGTTCGTTTATTTTTCCGGCTAAAATTAAATGAACGAACATGAACAAGCATCCGCCGTGTTCGTCCGGTTCGTTTACAGCCCTAGCAGAAAGTATAACCAACCCTGGACGGTAAATCTTAATTTTAAGCCAAAATGACGACAACAATTTCAACATCATCGTCAAAGGCTCAGATTTATAAACGAATTAAAAAGTTTATTAATCCGCCATGGTTGCAAAGTTAGTAACTTGCCCCGCCAAGATGCAAATAATCTAAAACTTGTATATTTTTTAGGAATTAATCATCAGAGTCTCGTAATGGCAACCTGAGTTTTCTTTTGGTAAAAATTATCTCGCACATTCCACATACATCTAAGATCTATGTCTTTGTTTTATGTATTCGTACAACAGAAATCACATGCATAATTATAATGCATGTACGAACCGTACGCCATGGCTGACACGGGTGTTAATCAACTACGCTGACAATATCACACCATATACGCAACTCATACATACAATGCAAGTAGTTAATTTTAAGCAAAAACGACAACAACAATCTCACCAACATCAGACCACATCTTATTTACAATAAAAACAGCTTATATACAACTTCCGAGCATAATGTAGCTCACTGTTCTTTTCGCTTATTTTGTGGCTTATCAGCTTATTTGAGTCGGCTTATATACCATATGCATATTTTTAAGGATTATTCCCCAGGTTATGAGATAACGATTGTATGTTTAAAACCCAGTCTCGTTTGGGCAATACAACCATACACAACAAATCATTATAACTTTAATGTCTACTTATTTATGGTTTATGATGAATTGTTACAAATAGTAGCTCGTTTTAAGTTTACTTTCTCTAAGAATTAGTCATAAGAAGAAGACAGGTTAATTTTAAAAGCAAAAGTCCCAAATTTAACCTAAACTCTAATTATTGTTTATGAAAATTAAGGGTTTTGTTTAACAAAAATACATAAAGCTCTAAAATTAAAAAAACACAAAATTAACAACAACCCTAAGTCAAAACATAACCCTATCCTAACTCAAACCACAATGTGAGCAGCAAAAAACTAATGAAACCGCATAGCCAGGCGCAAAAATCGCCTGCAAAGACGAAAGAAACCATCAGCAACAAAAAACACTGAAACCACATATCCATAAACAAAAATACCCGCAACCATATTATGAGAGGTGCATAGAGAGATAGTGAGATGTGCTTATTGGTCTTTTGGTTTCAGAGAGAGAAACAAAAGCGGTGGCAAGAGAGAGTGGAATAGTATTATGGTAGATAAGGGAAAGAGAAAGAGAAAATATGTATCTCAAAAGTAAGACGGAGAGAGATGGAGACACGTACCTCACACGTGTTAGGCCACGAATCTTACTAATTCTTTAATATACAACTTCCGGGTTTTAATTGTTCGGATCGGTTGCATTAAATGCGTTTTTAACCCAACAATCCTGCCTTTTTACAGCCTCCGGGTTTTAATTGTTCGGATCGGGTGCATTAAATGCGTTTTTAACCCAACAACTCTGGCTTTTAATAAAGTATATAACCAAAATTCTCAATTTCTTCTATGTTTGAGTCCTTCATGATATGGTTTAGTTGTAATCCATACTCCTTATTGGCTTATTCAAATCGATATGTTTCTTGTATTTTTTTTTCTTTTAAAGTGTCTTTATAGAATGAGTCACGTATTGTCCTCTCAACGGCAACATCTATCACATCATGGAGCTCATCTCTTTAAACTCTCTATGACCCGAAACATTATAGGATCGAACATAGTTAGAATTCTTTATATGAAATTTGTATCCACCTTCAAAAATAAAATGTAAACCAGTAGGTTTTATATATAAGGATTTTAATGAAATCTATCACAGATATTTTAATGAAATATTATAATCAGACCACCCGTGTCACTAAATGGTAATGAAGACCGTTTATAAATCTTGGGGATTGCTACCCTTATAGATTCTGATCTTTAGTTTCACAATTTAGACACAATTTTTTTTAAAGCTTATATAGGTCCTTTTTTGGTTTTATTTTCGAATGAGCATTTGCGCATCCTTTTGTATTTTGCCGATGACTGTGACAACATGATAATCAAATAAAAATTAATGTTGAATACTCATAAACAAATTTTTATAACAGTTAAATTTAAGGAATAATTTTATATATATTATTCTTAAAACTTAAAATTACATATTTACATCAATATCCTTCTAAATTTCATAATTACTTCATTATCGTTTCAAAACTAAAAAAATCACATATTTACCCAAATGACTATTTAATTATTATAAAAAAAGATTTTAATAATTAAAATTGAAATTTAAATGTTATTTAATAAGTAAAATGACATTTTTACCCTTCTCCACTCAATCAAATCAAATGTTGAACTGGTGTGCCTTCAATTAAACTTTCAGTGCAACAGGCGTATTACTTCTCAATTAATTACTTATAAATAATAATTAATTAATTAGTTAATTACTCGCATGTTATATTTACCAAACGACTTAAGAATTGTGGCTTGTACCTATCAGGGGCGGACCCATGCATGTTCCAGGTGGTGCCCGGGAACCACCTTAGACGGAAAAATCTTTTAGAAACGATATAGGATGTTTTTTAGGACCTACCTTAGAAACTACTAAGGAACCACCTTGGATTCAAAATTGAAGAAAAAGAAAGAAGAAAAACGAAAGTGAGTGCAAGAATGATTCTTGCCGGAGATCGGAAGTTACAGAATAAGTAGCAAAGAAGATGAATGACACAAAAGTAGGGTCAAACTAGAGTACTAGACATAGGAGGAATCTTTTGTAAAGATACTACTTTTAATCTGGGCATAGTAATTTTAATACATAAGTAACTTTTCTCTCCTTTTATATTTTGAAAATAACAATTTTAAGTTGGTTTCTAGTCATTTTCTTTGGTGTAGATTACTTATTACTTTTTTATGTCAATTTAGCTGACATTTTCACTATGATAACATAATTCAAGTATATTATTTTAGATGATATTATCCATTATGCCAGTATTTAAAAATATGTTGTAAACATTAGGTACATTGTATGCGAAGGACCGTATGAGTAATTTTTTTTCGGTCTAATTATTGTGTGTATATTGTCTCGGATAAAACACAATTCAACCCAACCCATCGACCGGTTGACTAGTTAACCCGCTTACATTTTTCGTTTTATATAACTATGCATAGATTGTTGTTGTACCAGCGAAAATCGTCTACAATTTCACACTAGCAGGTGTCTTTAAAAAGTAAATTTACATCAAAAGCTCCTGAACTAAAAAAACGAAATTGCGTTTGCCCAACTTAGTTAACTAACACACCCACTAGAAAAAAACATCTAAAAGTACAATAAATATAGTTCACTTCCAATTTATGAGCTGACCCATGAGAGGAATCATGATATTTAATGGACCTTACGTCATTAAGATTAAAGAAAAATTACGAGACATGGAAAGAAAAGGATGATTTAGAGTTTAATTTGTTTGATTAGGTGTGAAAGGTAAAGAAAAGTAACATAATTAGTTTTAGAGTAAATTGCAAAAATGGTCCTTTATTCTTTTACAAAAACCGTCCGTTAAGAGGTATATTTTAGTCATTTTAGTTTGACCAAAGACCAAAAGTGAAACAAAAGCTTCAAAATACGAACTGTTTGCAATTTCGAAATTTGACGGACCAAATCTGCAATTTGGCCAAATCACAAGGACCATTTTTGCAATTCACTCTTAGTTTTATTTAATTTTCACAATTAGATTGTTGACTCAGATATATTTGAAAATTTTAAAGATTTGAAAAGATATTCAAGTAATTATGAAATTTAGAAGAATATTATTGTAATTGTGTTACAACAATTTTAACACCTCTGTTTACGAAAATCCCTAATTCAAAACTCAATGGCGGCGATCAAAAATCCCTAATTCAAAAATCCCCTTTTCAATGGCGGCGATCAAACCCTTTTCCCAATCTTCCGATCTAATCCTCTTAATCTTTGGTGTTTGAAATTGTTATAACCCCTGAAATTGGGATCAGTCATTTAATTGATGAATCTCATATCGAGCGTGTTAGGCGTCTTTCTCATCCTGGGACCTTAGGGTTTAGATTCGATTGTCCTTTCTTATTTATTTTATATTTCCGTTTTCCTTATTTTATATATCGCTTTTAGACATGGGGTTTCGTTTCCAGAACTCCCTTCAATCCAAAATCGACCAAACCTCCAAGATCTCGAAGTCGGTGTTCATCTCTAATTTCCCTGATGATTGTTCAAGTAGGGACCTTTGGAAGGTATGTAACGGTTACGGCACCGTGGTCGATGTGTTCATTCCTAATAAGAGATCTAAGGCAGGGAAGCGTTTCGCTTTTGTTCGGTTCATTAATGTTCTCAATCTTGATCGTCTAATTGAGAATCTCAAAACTATTTGGATTGGTCGTTTTCACTTATCTGCTAATCCTGCTCGGTTTGAAAGGCCTAAAGCTTCTACCTTTCAGAAAGAGAAACCGGTGCCCTCTGGTAATGTAACGGGTTTTAAGCAGTCTATTGTCCAGAATCAAGGTGGACCAAAAGAGTCTTATTCGTCTATTTTGAAACCGTCTTTGGTTTTAGACGACTCTTGCCTGGTGAACAGGGATCTCACGAATTGTGTTATGGGCGAAGTTCTCCAATTTTCTTCCATTAATAACTTACAGGTACTTTTGTCTAACGAGGGTTTTCATAACACTCGCGTTGTTTACCTAGGAGGATTGTGGGTAATGATTGAATTGAAATCATCTAAGTCTAAATCGAAATTCATGGAACATGTTGGGGTTGCTTCGTGGTTTCGCCGTCTTTGTAATGCGCAATCAGATTTCGCAGCTAAAGAACGGATAGTTTGGGTCGACATTGAAGGAGTTCCTTTAAATGCTTGGACTCGTTCAACTTTTCAAAAGATCAGTTCTAAATGGGGAGAATTGGTTGAATTAGAAGATGGGTATGATGACCTCTTTGCAAGGAAACGTATTTGTATTAAGACCAGCCAAACGGAGAACATCTTGGAAAGTTTTAAGCTTATTGTAAAAGGGAAGGTTTTTTGGGCTCGTGCCAAGGAACTTTTTGTTTGGTCCCCATCCTTCAAAGATGTTCCTGAGAAAGAATTGTTCTCGGACGACGAGTCCGCTAAGATCAATGAACAGGCAAATAACCTGAACAACGACGAGGTGGAGAATGCTAGTGAAGTGGTTTCGGACACATACTTTGGCGATAACGGTGAAGTTCAGGGTTTCGAGCATCAACATGGTGAGTCTAATGATAAGGAGGTATCGTCTGATCCTTTCAATATATACGACTTACTTGACAAACGCACTAAAGAAGTAAGAACCACGGATACGTCAACCAGCATCCCTTATCCTCCGGGTTTCACACCTGCCAATGATATCCCAGCATGTAATAATCAAGATATTCCTGAAGCAGAATCTGTTCGACCTCCTAGTAGGTCGGCAAGGAGTAATTCGAGAGTATTGGAAGAGGCGGAAAACTCCGTGGACAGAGTCTCTTCTGAAAGTTTTAGTAATGGGGTTAAGATCAAGGAAGGCGGTTCCATATTGGAGATTTTAGAAGAAATGATTACGGTGGGTCAAACAATGGGCTTTTCTATGGAAGGTTGTACTAAAGACATGGAGAAGATTATTGGAACTCAAGGAGAACAATTAGTTTTCCGATGAATTGTCTTTCTTTAAATATCCAAGGCCTAGGATCCAAGGCTAAGAAAGATTGGATCAAGGAGTTGATTTCTAAACATAAAGTAAGTTTTTTGTCTATTCAAGAAACTAAGATGGAGAGTGTTTCGGCTATGGAGGTTAAATTTCTATGGGGAAACTATTTTTTCGACCACATTATTAGTGAGGCTAGTGGCAATTCAGGTGGTATTCTTTGCGCTTGGGATACTAATTTCTTCAAGAAGGATCATCATACTATATCTGATAATTTTATAGCTTTGTATGGGACGTGGATACCGAACAATCAGAAGTTATTAATTATTTCGGTCTATGCCCCCCAATCTGTTTCATCTAAACGTATGTTGTGGAGTTATCTCGAATCTCTTATCACTAGTTGGAATGGAGAAAGTTTAATTATGGGGGACTTCAACGAAGTTAGATGTATTGAGGAACGGTGGGGATCGGTTTTTAACAGTCATGGAGCTAACGCGTTTAATTCCTTTATTTCTAATTCGGGTTTAAACGATATCCAGCTGGAAGGATTCTCTTTCACATGGGCTCATCCTTCGGCTACCAAGATGAGTAAATTAGATAGGTTTCTTATGTCTAATGGTTTACTTTCAGCTTTTCCTCTCATTTCGGCTATCTGTCTGGATCGTCACCTCTCAGACCACAGGCCTATTTTACTCAAGGAAGTCTTTTCTGATTTTGGCCCTACTCCATTTCGTTTTTATCACTCTTGGCTTGAGCTTCCTGGATTCGATGACTTGGTCTCAAAATCTTGGAATTCTTTTACTCTTGATGATTCCAATGGTATGATTCGGTTTAAAAAAAAGCTTCAAATGTTGAAGAAGGAGATTCGAGCATGGACTTTGGATTTCAAAAGGCATCAGGTAGGTCTTTCTAAAGATCTTAAATCTAAATTGTGTGACATTGATAAAGTGTTGGATCAAGGAGGAGTCACCGACGACATTCTTTTGTCTCGTTTGGAAGTCTTGAAACAATTACACGATGTTCAATCTTCTAACAACCGTGATATCATGCAAAAGGCGAAAATTCGCTGGGCAATCGAGGGGGACGAGAACTCCAAATACTTTCATGCTATCATTAACAAAAAACGCGCCAATCTTTCAGTTAAAGGTATTATGGTAGATGGTGATTGGATTGTCGAACCTGATCTTGTTAAACAAGAGTTTAGAAGGCACTTTACGGACAGATTCCAAGACCCGGGTTCTAGACGAGGTAGTCTTAACTTTCCTTTTCCTAATCGTCTCAATAATGATCAGATCTTAGAATTGGAATCTCCGATCTCAAATGAAGATATTCGCACAGCCGTGTGGGGTTGTGGAGTTGATAAATCCCCTGGGCCGGACGGTTTTACTTTCGAATTTTTTCGTAAGTATTGGACCGTTGTTGGGCCTGACTTTTGCATAGCTATGAAATGGTTTTTTGATCATGGAGATTTTGCTATTGGATGCAACTCTTCGTTTGTGGCCCTCATCCCTAAAGTTCTTGATCCGAAAGTTGTTAGTGACTACCGTCCCATCAGTTTAATTGGAAGCCTTTACAAAGTCGTTACTAAGATCCTAGCTTCTCGGCTTTCCTTGGTTATTTCGGATCTCATCTCAGATGTTCAGACTGCATTCCTTCCTAATAGACAGATTCTCGATGGTCCTTTTATTATCAATGAAATCTTAGCTCGGAGCAAACTTAAAAAGCAACAAGCCATGATTTTTAAAGTCGATTTCGCCAAGGCTTATGATTCCGTTAGATGGGATTATCTTGATGATGTTCTCATCTCTTTTGGATTCGGTCCTAAATGGCGTTCATGGATTCGTGGAAGTCTGTCTTCAGGGAAGGCCTCTATTTTAGTTAACGGGAGTCCGACTACTGAATTTCATTTATACCGAGGCTTGAAACAGGGGGACCCCTTAGCTCCCTTTTTGTTTTTACTCATTATGGAGTCTCCACTTATCATTTTCCCGGGCAGTTGAAGCGGGAATTTTCAAAGGATACAAGATTAACCCTATCTACTACGTTGTCTATTTATTCTACGCGACGACGCGGTATTTATTGGTGAGTGGTCTCATTCTAACTTAAAGGGTATCATGAATATTCTTCGATGCTTCTCCTTACTTTCTGGTATGTCAATAAATATTCAGAAGAGTCATCTTCTTGGTGTTGGTATCCTAGATAATTGTGTGGCTGAAGCTGCTAAGTCTATTGGTTGTTTGATAATGAAAGCTCCTTTTAAATACTTAGGTATTTTAGTAGGAGATAATATGTCTTCTAAAAAGGCTTGGGACGAGACGATTAATAAGATGAAGAAGAGGTTGTCTAGGTGGAAACTTAATACCTTATCTATCGGGGGTCGTCTTACCCTTCTTAAATCGGTTCTTGGCTCCACTCCTATCTACAACATGTCGATTTTCAAGGTTCCCAAATCTGTTCTTAATTATATGGAGAGTCTGCGTAGGAATTTTTTTAATGGCTTTCAAGAGGGTGATAGAAAGATTGCTTGGGTCAAATGGTCTAAGGTGCTTGCTTCTAAGAAATTCAGAGGGTTGGGAGTTTCTAGTTTCTTCGCTCTCAATCGGGCTCTTCTTTTCAAGTGGGTATGGCGCTACCTTTCTCATGATAACTCCTTATGGTCCCGAATTATATCAGCTTTACATGGCTTGAATGGTCATGTTCTTTCTGCTGCTTTCAATTCGACATGGAGCTCCATCATAACAGAAGTTAACTCCCTTAAAGTCAAAGGTGTTGATCTCATTTCTCATTGTAAGATTCGTGTGGGAAAAGGTACAGGTACAAGCTTTTAGAAAGATCTTTGGATTGGCGATAATCTTCTCAAGCTTTCTTTTCCTCGTTTGTTTGCTCTTGAAGAGAATAAAGACATATCGGTTGCTGATAAGATGAATACGTCTATCTCCTCTTCTTTTCGTCGTCATGTCCGAGGAGGTGTAGAGTCACACAAACCTTGCTCATTTAAGTTATTTACTTGATACGGTTATTTTATCTAATATGGATGACAGATGGTTTTGGGACTTAAATGGCGATGGTGTTTTTCAAGTCAAGGATGTTCGATCTATGTTAGATGAGGCTTTTCTCCCTAAAATGGAAGTTCCTACTCGATGGATTAAAAGTATTTCGATTAAGGTAAACGTTTTTGCTTGGAAAGGTTATCTCGAACGTTTACTACTAGATCGAATTTGTCTCGTAGGAATGTCTCGCTTCCGTCTTTGGCTTGTCCTCTTTGTGATCATGTGCTTGAGGGATTCATACCTATATATTCTTCGGTTGCTTGTGCGAAGATATCAGGAGAGTTAATTTGTAGATGGTGGAATTTAGATGTTCATCCTTATGAGTCGTACGAAGATTGGCTCTCTTGGTTCAAATCTATCCGTTTAGGTTCTAAGACGAAAGAGGTGTTGGAAGGCGTGTTTTACGTTTCTTGGTGGAGCCTTTGGAACTTCAGGAACCAATTCCTTTTTGCGTCTCCTATTCCCCGAAAGGATGCTATTTTCGACAATATTGTTTTAAGCTCTTTTTATTGGTGTGTAGCTAGATGTAATAGAACTTTGAATTGGGTTAGTTGGCTTCAACACCCTTTTTTGATTCCTTTGTAATTTACTAGCTCCTTGCTAGTGGTTCTAATAAAGTCGCAGTTCAAAAAAAACTTGATTAATACTCTTATATTCTTTTTATTGGTTAAAAAATCCCATCATCTTAATTTTACACCCCATAATGGGTTAGTTGTTTGTTTTCAACTTTTTAAAGAAAAACCATGCTATATGATTGGTTTTTTACTAACGTTAAGTTACCATAGAGTGTTACTTGGTGTAGTGAGGGAACATGTTGTCTAATGGTAACAAGTTTTATGATTGTTAAGATTAATTCATCTAAACTTTAAATTAATCACAAAAGTCATGTGAGTTTTAATATTGTTCCATTGTTGTGAAAATTATTCAACAAAACTATGTTTAAATTATTTATATGTGTATTATTATTTAGTTATACCGTATCAATAAATATATAACCTTTGATTTTAACTAATCCCAACTAATTTTTAATTTAATGTATAATTAACTTCTGCATTGTGAAAATAAATATTATTTATAAAATAATAATCAATTTTGAGAAGTGTTTCGTGTTAATTACTCAAACATAAAAATTTCACAATAGTGAAACACTGTTTAAACTTTAAGTAATTTTATGATGAGAAGAAAGTTATTATTTCATGATTTTCACCATGCAGTGATTATAACTTTTTTATTATAACTTTTATTAACTATTTGTCAACTAATTAATCTGTACCATTAATGACTATAGCAAGGTAGATGTTGGTTATGTTTAAATTTTGTCCAAATATGCATTTAAATTAGGCATAGCTTAAGAAATAAAAATGAATAATACATATAGAGGAAGGTTGTGGGCCATAAATTTTGTCAAAATATGCGTAATTAATTAATTTATTATTATTTTTTAATTAACTGAACTGTGGGCCAAAAGATGTGTTATCACATGAGTGATTATAAAAAATGTGTATTTAGGGTAAATTATAAGTTCTAAGTTATAGAAGAAAAATCATGAGATAACAACAAAAAATGTTATAACACAAATTTATTGCTCCTAACACAACATGGGCTCGAGTAAAATTAAACATGCATTTGAACTCTTATTTGAAATACACTACAACAAATTTTTGAAACATAGATCCAGATGCGGAATAATATGGTTCTCCCACCCCTTTTATGTAACCAACCAAACCAAACAAAGAAAGGCACGAAACCTGGACGTTAAACCACTCAAGGATCATTATCTACAGAATAATCCAAAAGAACAAAGAAAATGTCCATATATGCATGCACAATACATATAATAAATCCCTAAGGCTGAAGGTTAGTAGTGGTCCCGTGGAACTTTGGAAAAGTAATGAACATTTCATGCTTAACTAGGGGTATAGATGAGCCGAGTAGTGCCAAGCTTGAAGTCGACTTGAATACTAAACCTCGAGCTTGGTCGAGCTTTAGATTTTGAGTTAGAGCTTGAATGGTCATATAAAACTCGAGCTCGAAACTCAAATCAAGCTCGATTATTTCCAAATTTCATGCTCAAACTCATTGAATACTCGACATATCAAGCTTGACTCGACGTATCAAGCTTGACTCGACTCGATTTGAATGAAAGAAATCTATTTAAGTAAAAGGGTAAAAGTGTTCATTTATAAGAGTAAATTAAATGGAATAAACAACCCTTATTTATACATAAACCATTGATGTTTATGTGAAGCTGATATTGGGTTTGCCGAGTATATATATGGTCGGTCCTGGGTTTTTTGATGCCATGGGCAAGGCGGTCGCTAAATCTCACTTGTATATGAGAAACTTATTATTTTATAATAGTTTGACTTACAAACAAAACTCGCATATCAATTTAGTGAACACGGATTCTTAAAGAACACAATTCTACAAAATCATATTGGATGACGAAATAATTATGTATCCAAATTTAAGTTTTTATACGAAAAAAGGTTTGAGAAACAAGATGACAAGATCAAATGTACTAACCTTATAGACATTAAATCTTAAAAATATAATTCTACATAATTACAAAACTATGTTCAATTTTTAAACAAAATAGTTCGTGATTCTAAAAGTTTGACAACATTTTACGAACAACAAACTATGTCAACATAGAACAATAAATACAAAAATAAAATACAAAAAACAGAACATAGTAATTAGAAAATTAAAATTCAAAAAAGAAACCGTAGGATAAAAAATGAAGCATTGTATTATGTTGGGAATCTCTTTCTTTTAT
>BQNB010029559.1:0-40206 GCA_026074375.1 Tanacetum coccineum | reverse complement strand
ATCCACAACAATGAGGCGATCACGGTCACTTCTAACAATCCATCAATGCCTTGAGATGGTCACGCTCAAGTACAACAATCCATATCATATTAGCAAGTAGCACATAACATACAATAGTCTTGTATAGCCCATGCCTCATTTAAAACACATTATCACAGTAACTAAAACATTTAAACTCGTAACATCATTTTCACCCTAAGAAAACATAAGAAAAAGGGGCTATGAAACTCACCTGGTGCTTAAGCAATTTCCAAACTTCTTGCACAAAACTATAAAATCAAACAAACGCATGTTACACGCGACTAAGCCAAAATGCTTATGCCCATGTAATAATCATATGATGGATGTCTAAGGTGTTCATTTACCCTCATGGGTCACCCCGACACCTTGCCCAACATTTACTAATTCGTTTACACACTTTTTCAATGTTCAACAATTTACCCGAAAATGCAAAATTTTAGTGTCACTATATCATTTTCTAAACCACCCCTACTAACCTTTATAAATTTTACCAAAAATCACAGGTTTAACATCATAAGTTTACTATCTTCAAGATTTTTTCACTAATTTATTTCCCTTCTTAAGTGCCCCAAATAAAATTAAACTTTTAACTACTCAGTTTCAGATCTGAACGAACACTAAAAAGTTTGGACCTGAAAACCACACTTAGACTCCAAATTAGAAGCTCTCATTTGGGGATTTTTTATAGAACTAAACTCCTGTAGGTTGGCTAATCCTAATTGGAATTTTAAGTGGGGGTTTTACACCTTGTAATCTGACCTAAATCTGACCCGAATTTACTACTTTGACAACCTTTCTTGTAATCAACATTTGAATGACTTCCCGACCTTAAAAACTTTCGAGGTCGGATGTTCTAGAAACTAGACTCTCTGTGCTACATCATAGGCACTGGAATCATATCAATTTATGCTTCTAACCTCTAGATATTTACGAAACAACACAGCCCTAAATTCTGCTCAAACCTAAATCAAGTTCTAACGCGATCTAAACCCTAACGATTACACCAACTCGCATCTAATTGATTACTAAGAACCTTAATTAGATTATAAAATTTAATTTACAGAATATTATGAAACCTTAGATCCACCATAACTCTTGTTACATGAATTAAATCAATGATTAAACTAATTAAGAAAACTAAACATACCTTAAAGCTTGTTTCCTTCACAAAATCAAAACCCTAAATTTTGTTCTCCTTCTTTTTCTCTTAGGATCGGCCGAACAAGCAATAGGGGGGTTTGGGATTTTATTTTTTGAAGGCTATAGCAACTATAAAAACATGAACTTTAACATCACAAACGTCAAGATCAAAGAAAACCAAGAACAAGACTATAAACCTTCAAAAACTAAAGTTTTGATCAAAATTAACTAAGAAAAACGCACACACAATCTAGCTAATCATCCCATGTGCTCTGATACCAATTGTAGGATATTTGAAATCATAACACAATCGAATGACTAGTGGATTAGCCTAGTTCTAAAGAGAGAAAGTGAGAGAGAACTTTCCAGTGAGAGAAAATAAACTTGTATTATGTAAATGACTAACCCACCTCTTCCATGGCATGGAAGAGGCTTAAATAGAGACAACAAAACTGGCCATAAGGCCTTAGTAGTGGGATTACACGTTGGGTTTAATACCCTACCCATTACCGAATGTTATACATTAACTACTTTACTACGAGCAACAATAAACAATAAAATACACGGGGTGACCGAGTCTTTTTCTAATATCTAACATAAACCCTAATTTCAAACATGGTGAATTAGAATGGTAACTTTATTATCTTCTTTTTTTTCTTATTCGTTACTTTTTTGCTTATTTTTTAGCTTATCTGCTAATGTGTGTCGATTATCTTTTTTTTTAAGCTTAACTATCTAAGACTTTGGATACGCCGTATCGACCTTTTTCTAGACCTTATAAATAGAAAACTCAAAAATAAGTTTTAAGTGTACTAAATCATATTCTCAATACCTAAACTACAAAAGTCAATTTTCAGAGGAAAAAAGAGCAGAAGAGGTCGAGCAACGTTATTAATTCCATAGGAGACAACGTGTAATTTCTTACACTCTTGTAATCGTTTAGTTTTTGGTATCATTCGTTAATCTGGTTAGTTTACCTTGGCTAAATCATTACTTTTTTATTAATTATGATGTTTGAAGGCTAATACCTTCGGGTATTAGCCATTATTATGAAGATCTTAATGTTTGGTTTATTTATCTCGATTTCTTAATTTATCATTGATTGCTTGTTTATTTTTATCAATTTATACTTGTTTACGTGCTTTTGTATGCGACCTATCTTTCAACTGGATCTAGTGATACATACCAAGTAATCTTGATGTCGGGATAACTCTCTATATAGTCCACTAGTAATAAGGTGTATTGTCACAGACCAAAAATGAGCGACTATAACAAATATCACACACGAGAAATAGTATTTACATGTGACAAAAGGTCACGCGGTCGTAGGTCACCTACGGTCACGCATTCGAGTTAGTCACACATAAGGAAGCTTTAGTGTCCGTATCCACGTTTTTTGTGTGACTAAATAGGTACAATTTAGTGATCGTAAACAATGTACAACCAACAAAGCATTTTTTTGTATATTTAGGTCCACATACAATTAAACTTATAGTAAGGCCAAAAGGGTTAAAATAATGTTGTGACCATATGGGATTAAAGTGAAGAAATGTGTATTTTGTGTGACTATAGTTCATCCAATGGCCACATGAATTTTAATGTTTGTGTACCCATATGGTAACAATTAGCCACACAAAGCATGTTTTTGGTTTTGGGTATTTAGTCACATACAACTAGGCATAAAGTGACCAAAATTGTTTATAAGTTGACCATATGGTGTTAAATTAAAGAATGATGTATTTTGAGTTGACTATTGAATCATGCAAATGGGTCCCATTGAATTTTATGTTAGGGTAGCCTTTTGTATATTTTAGTCACACAAAGCATGTTTGTTTTGGGTATTTAGACACGATAAAATTAACAAAAGTAGCCAAAATTGTTAATAATTGTGACCATTATGGTGTTTAAAGTAAAGAAATGTGATTTGTGTTACTAATTAATCATCCCAATGCCACATGAATTTTTATTTTGTGTGGCCATTTGTAATATTTAGTCTCAAAAAAGCATGTTCTTTTGATTGTTAGTCACATAAAATTTAAGCATAAAGTGCCAAAGTGTTAATAAGTTGTGACCTATATGGTTGTATTAAATTTGAAGAAATGAGTATTTTTAGTGTGACTATTGATCATAACAATGGACCACTGAATGAATTTTAATGTTTAGTGCGGCATTTGTAATAATTAGGTCACAGGCAAAGCATAGTTTGTTTTTGGGTAATTAGTCACACCTAATTAAGCATAAAGAAAGCCAAAAGTGTTAATAAAGTTTGACCAATGGTGTTTAAAGAGAAAAATTTATTTTGTGTTGACATTGATCATCCAATGGGCCACAGAATTTTATGTTTGTATGGCCTTTTGTAATATTTAGTCACCACAAAGCATGTTTATGTTTAGGGGGGTAAATAGTCACAGTACAACTAAGCATAAAGTGACCAAGAAGTGTTAATAAGTGTACCATATGCTGTTAAAGTGGAAGAAATGTGTATTTTGTGTGAACTATTGAACATCCAATGGTCACATGAATATATGTTTGTGTGGCCATTTATGAATATTAGTCACACAAGTCATGTTTCTTTATGTGTTTAGTCACATACAATTAAGGCATAAAAAGTGGCCAAAGTGTTTAATAATGTGACATATTGTGGGTTTAAATTGAAGAAATGTGTATTGTGGTGACTTGTTGATCATCCAAAGGTCACATTAATTTTATGTTAAAGTGGCCTTATTTGTAATATTTAGTCACACAAAGCATGTTTGTTTTGGGTATTTAGTCACATATAATTAAGCATAAACTACCCAAAAGTGTTAAAAAGTGTGACCATATGGTGTTTAAAGTGAAGAAATGTGTATTTTGTGTGACTATTGATCATCCAATGGCCACATGAATTTTGTTTGTGTGGCCTTTTGTAATATTTAGTCACAAAAAGCATGTTTTTGGGGTGTTGTTAGTCACCTACAATTAAGCATAAAGTAACCAAAAGTGTTAATAAGATGACCATAATGGTTTTGTTTAAGGTGAATTAAATTAGTATTTTTCTGTGACTATTGATCATCCAATGGCCACATAAATTTTATGTTATGTGGGCCTTTTGTAACATTTAGTCACACAAAGCATGTTTGTTTTGGGTATTTAGTCACATAAATTAAGGCATAAAGTCTCCAAAAGTGTTAATAAGTGTTACCATAAGGTGTTTTTAAAAGAAGAAAGTGTATTTTGTGTGACTTAATAGATCATTCGAATGCCACATGAATTTTATGTTTGTGTGGCCTTTTGTAATATTAGTCACACAAAGAATTAAGCAAACAATGACAAAAAAGTGTAACAAGTGCACCATATGCATCTTTTAGTCACATTTAAGTAAATCAATATATATCAAAACAAAATCAAATATATAAAGTCAAAATAATACACATACAATAAAATTGGAATGTATATAACTGAACAATATAAAATTGTTAATGTCGTATAAACTAAACTTCTCAATAAACTAAGGCCTATCTGCACTTCCTCTCATAATAGCTTATCCGTTTCAAGGCATCATTCTAAGACGTAGAAGTTTTTGGCGTTCGTTGGAACTTTAGGTGCAGTTTTTTACTCACATGGATCATTTTTATGGTACTATGGTGGAGTTGCCTAGTAAGAAATAAAAGCCCGCGTGTATCAAACACTGAATTAAATATGAAGAAAACTATATAATGTATAGGAGTTCATAAAAACACATGCATGTACCATTTGGATCAAAAACAACTTGATTCTTTGGCCAGCACAAAACCACCTACAGCACCAAAACTGTTGGCAACCGTTACTTTCCTACATCCGGTATAAAAGCTGCATCCACTAGAGATTTTATCAATTGACATTTGTAAGCAATCCTTATGGGAGTGCTTTGTTATGAAGCATTTTTCCCATCACTCTGTTAATACGGTACCCTCAGGCAATAATAGTTTGTTTTCTATAAGTTCCATCAGACCTGCACTTTATTGCTAAAAAATGATTTGTAGGCATGTAAGTATCAGAAATTAATTAAACAAAAGTATATGAAGAACATGTGTAAATACATACATTGTGGTAGTACCCGATACACTTTTCTTTGGATTGTGAATCTTGAACTTGAAGAATCCTTTCGGATTGATCTATGAGTCGTTCCACTTTAGCTCCACGATTTAACAGTTCCTGTATGCATATAAAACACGGTAAATATATAAAACATGTATGTAGAATTCAGAAAATCACAGGGGGTTATCTTAATACTTACCTTTTTTGCATTTCCTTCTGAATGCTCGCATCATTCTGATCACATACACGGAACAGTTGTTCCGCCCTCGCTCCTCAGCACTTTGCTAATTTATTGATGAAATCCACCCGAATCCTACAATATAAATTAAGAAATGGTTAGTATAAAAAGGATTCTTAGTATTGCTGAAATACTGTTGCAGGAATATTGTTAAGAACTTCTGGTTGAAGACTGAAGAAAATAAACAAATTACATTATTGCTGCTAGTACAATTAGTTGTACGTTTAGTGTTATTGCAAATTGTAAGTAATATTAATCGTTGCTCTGAGTTAAAGACTATTAGATAAAGCTAAGTATTGTTTTGTTTATTACTGCTTCTTAGATATGCATTGAATTAATTAGGAAAAAGAATTAAATGGATGGAAACTTATTGTAAGCCCATAAGATTCTCCATGGGATACTAGGAGAGGATCCTATGGAATTAGGTCAGATGTACCTCATCTATAGATCCAGTGTTGTGAAGCGTTAATTAAGTTAAGTTAAAAATGAAATTGTTAACAAACATAAAAAAGGTCTTACATCAGAGAGTCAATTGAATTGGGTTGACTGCATCTGCCCCCCTTGAGCAGCCAAACTGATTTTTAGTTTAGTCACCATTCCTCTTCTGGACCAACTGCTGGACATAACTCTTATAATAGTTCTTTATCTATCTCACTGTTCATGTCCTCGCTCCATCAAGTTACTTTCTAGTAACAAATTCTATCATCAGCTGCTTTGTTTGCATTAGTGGAAAGATCAAAATACCTCTTGTATGTCACTCCACTTCCCTACTTCCTCTTGCATAACCACCCTTTTCTTACCTAGTACAAGGTCATGGCTCATGCCCTTGATCTGACCTACAAGGTTCCTTCATTTTGATCTTGTCCTCTATTTCTTTCTCTGCAACACACAATATGGGAAATAGGTTATTATACGAGAAATGAACATAAAAAAAAAATTTACAGACAACTTACAAGTTTATCTCCCACGAGCGAATCTCATCATCTGATATTCTCTGTCTTTTTTACCCTTCCTTCAACTCATAGGGTACTCACACGGGTGGGTTCTTCATCTTTGTTCAATTTCTGTTTTTTTAACTTATAAACATCAAATACATACCAACATGTAAGTTAAACCGATATAAACGAATGATGCTATGAAATGCAAAGTGCAAATGTGTAATCATTACCATTTTTCTCTTTCACATGTGCGTATCCACCTCGTCCCATTGTATGTAGAAAAACACACTTGGAACGCGCCATTTTAGCTTTAGCAGATTTCACCTTGCAACACAAAATCATAAGGCATTTAGATGTAGTAATGCTGCTAGTATAAAACTAATATATATGGAAACACAAAGTTATGAAATATTATATGGGGACTTAAATAAAAATGAGTAATAAAACCTTAATTCCCATGTGAGCCGTGTAAGTTGATAAAATTGACCCAATCTCGCTTTAATAAAATTGCAGAATACGATCGTCGGGACTTCATTAGCTTTGAAGTGTATCTGGTTGGGCAAAATGTATGTTTGTCTCAGTTTTCCTTCTAAATTCCAATAGAAGTAGACCAAGACGATTCATTACCAGCTTTCAGATCGTCTAGTCAAACACAAAGTATCTGCTGCAATGATTAACACAATGTGTGAATTAATTTAGTATTGCACAGAATTGTAAATGCAAGAGATAAACTTATGTAGTACTGGTTTAACAAAATAGTATATGTTAACCGTGATTTCATCCTATAGTTTATTCTTGCTTCTGACACACCTCTTCCAGGATAGAATCTGCAAACCCATATACTCACGAACCATGTCTCCCTAAAAAAACTCAAAAACAATGCTCTGAGTATTTTCCTGATATCCTATTCAATGCCTCGAAGGTTACACTGAGCATTACTCACCGGTTTTCCATAACCCTGTGAAACTGCATAACCTGTTATGCCCCTCTTAGCATAACCATTTGAAATGGTTGATTTCATTCATCCCCAGGCGCATGACCTCAGTATACTCCTCTGATTCAATCCTAAAGCTTCAATTTCATAGTTAATTTTCATTATCAAATTTAAACCAAAATTGGCCTAATTTATCAATGGCTTTAGAGTATTCCAATGTTCTTCACGCAATGTAGTAAAAGAAAATAAGTAAAAGTGGTAATTTATGGTGTAAAAAAGAGATGTTATTGTTCTTTTGTAGTTCAAGCCTTTTTTTTGGAGAGATGAAAAAAGTGTTTTTGCTGAAATTAGGAAAATAAACCGTCCATATTCATATGTGATTTTAAAAATTTTGGCTGCAATTTGGCTCCAAATTTTTAAATTTTTAAAAGTATAATTTTTGCTAAAATTAGGAAAATAAACCATCCCATATTCATATGTGATTTTAAAAGTTAAAATTAGTAAATTATTGATAATTGAAATGATAAATTAAATTTGGCGCGCAAGTTAAATATGATAAACTTTTATCATTAAAAAGAATGTGTGACAATATGTTATTAACAATTTAAATATTATTTTAAAAAAATAAAATTTATGGACAATTAACAAATTAAAAAGTGTAATCATACATGTTATACTCATCACATTATAGACATAATACCAATTGATATCTACCAAAACATCTAATCTAATACAAAATTTAAAAAAAAATTTAATTTTTAAATAAAATTTAGAAATTTAGAAATAGGTTACCCAACATACCGAGACCGAACCCGAACCCCGATGAACACCCCTAATATGACCTATATGATGTCAAATACCCATTAAATGAATTGATGAACTATGACATCCTATGCACAAGACCCATGATACCATATGAATTAGCCACAATCACCGTCAATTAGCATGGGTTCCATTACAATATAATACTACTCTCAACCAATGCACATGACCCTATTGTTAATTACCCATTGTCACCAGTCATGGATGTGTCGTAACATGACACTCTAAGCAACTACAACCCAATGTATATGACCCATATGATGTCAAATACCCATTAATAAATGTGACTAGTGATATCCTAATGCACATGACCCATGACCCATATGAATTACCTAATCACCGCCCATAGCTGGGTTCCATACAATATAAGCCACACAGACCCAATGCACATGACCCATAGATCCATGTTAATTACAATTGTCCCAGTCATGATGTTCGTAACATGACCACTCTAGAAGCCACACAACCCATGCATATGACCCATAAGATGTCCAAATACCCATTAATAAATGTGACCCAAGTGATATCCTAATGCACATGACCCATGATCGACGACCCATATGAATTAGCCATAATCACTGGTCGTGCATGGGTTCCATTACATTATAAACCACTACAACCCAATGCACATGACCCATAACCCATATTAATTACTAATTGTCACTATCCCATGGATGTGTCGTAACATGACACTCTAAGCGCAACTACAACCCAATGCATATATGACCCATAAATGTCAAATGAAACCCAATAATGATGTGATCCATTGATATCTTATCCTAATGCAATGGACCTATGATCGACCCATATGAATAATTATCCATGAATCACCAGACGTGCAGGGTTCTATTAACAAGTATAATCCACTACACCCAAACAGCACATGCCCATAGACCTATGTTTTAATTACCAATTGTCACAAGTCATGGATGTGTCGTAACATGACACTCTAAGCAACTATAACCCAATGAATATAACCCTATTGATGTCAAATACCCATTAATGAATGTGACTAGTGATATCCTAATGACCCATGACCCATATGAATTAGCCATAATCACCGGTCATGCATGGGTTCCATTACAATATAAGCCACTACAACCCCATGCATATGACCCATATGATGTCAAATACCCATTAATGAATGTGACCAGTGATATCCTAATGCACATGACTCATGATCGACGACCCATATGAATTAGCCATAATCACCGGTCGTGCATGGGTTCCATTACAATATAAGCCACTACAACCTAATGCACATGACCCATAACCCATGTTAATTACCAATTGTCACCAGTCATGATGTTCGTAAAACATGACACTCTAAGCGCAACACAACCCAAGTGCATATTACCTAATATGATGACAAGATACCCATTTTAATGAATGTGACCAGTGATATCCTAATGCACATGACCCATGATCGACCCATATGAATAATTAGCCATAATCACTGGTCGTGCATGGGTTCCATTATAATATAAGCCACTACAACCCAATGCACATGAC
The DNA here is from genome assembly GCA_026074375.1 of Tanacetum coccineum. Lineage (NCBI taxonomy): Eukaryota > Viridiplantae > Streptophyta > Magnoliopsida > Asterales > Asteraceae > Tanacetum > Tanacetum coccineum. The sequence continues at coordinate 30,545 of BQNB010029559.1, read as the reverse complement.
CCATGACCCATGTTAGTTACCAATTGTCACCAGTCATGGATGTGTCATAATATGACACTCTAAGCACAACTATAACCCAATGCATATGACCCTATTGATGTTAAATACCCATTAATAATGAGACTAGTGATATCCTAATGCACATGACCTTGACCTATATGATTAAGCCATAATCACCTGGTAGCAATGGGGTTCCTAACAATATAAGCCACTATAACCCAATGCACATGACCCATGTTAATTACCCATTGTCACCAGTCATGGATGTGTCGTACATAACACTCTATGCAACTATAACCCAGTGTATATGACCCATATGATGTCAAATATTGAATGTGACCAATGATATCCTAATGCACATGACCCATGATCGACCCATATGAATTAGCCATAATCACCGGTCATGCATGGGTTTCATTAAAATATAAGCCATTACAACCATGTTAATTACATTGTCACCAGTCATGCAATGTGTCGAACAGGGAGGTCGACCGAATACTCACCGATTAATCACGCTTAGAACGATTACAACTACAGCAGGGAATCGATCCGCCCGACTATTCCCCGATTCGCGATTTTTTCAACCATTGCTACTATTATGTTAAATTTTGTGGTAAACAATTAAAAAAACTTTTATTCACAACTATTATCGTGGCTAAAAGTATTTTCCCGATTAATCCCGCCTAGAATGATTACAAAAGATACTGGGAGGTCGACCGCCCATCTATGGATTCACGATTTTTGCAACCTTTTCTATATTATCGTGGTAAAATGTAATTATCCCTCTAATATTTTTCCGAGACATATTTTTGTAAAATACGGATAAATGTATTCCCCCAAAAATTTCATGAATCATATTCCCCCAGAAACAACTCCTCCTGTCACCCGCCACAACTCCCTCTCATCTCACCACAAATCCTGTCACCACCACAACTCTCATCACGTCACTCTCAGTCGTTGATCCTGTGCACTCTCCCGTCATAGACCACCACTCCCATCACCACTATAATAATTATAGTTCCTTTTGTTACACCATCGTTTCTAAAAAAAAACAGTGTTTATGATTCTGTAATTGAAAATGTCTTGATATGCTGTAAATTGCACATTGTTTTGAGTTTTCTTCTTGTAAATTAAGTCAGATTCTTGGTAAAATTGCTAGTTAATTGGTTAAAAAATAAATAGACACTATTAATAAGCTATTGACCACATAACATGGAAACCAGAATTAAGGACTAAATGAATTAGGGTTTTCCTGATGGGTGATATTTACAAGAGTAAAAGGTGGGTGTGAAAAAGCTATAAATTGGCCTCAACCAACTATCTAATTTGAAAAAATAAATGTCAAGTTACCACGGAATTTGTTCAAATAATTGTGAGTTTATATTGGTTTTTGTCACGTGGAACCTTTAAACTAATGATGGTGAACCTGCAAGGACAATTATAAACATGGCAATCATGGATGGAAACTAATAGGAATCATAAATCTTCTGTTGATGGAGTATCACGTTACTGGATTATGTATACACAACTTGTAGAAGACAGGGAACATCGACCCACGAGTTAATAAAAACATATTTACATTTCATGTCCTGTACCAAATGTTTAAAACCACAAAATAGCATAAAGTTGAGGAAGTGCAAGTACCATTTATACAGACAAGGGATTGATATAAGCTACACCAAAGTGGCCTAAACATGGAGAAGAGATGAGCCACAATAAGAGGCCGTACCAAAACCTGTTAATGCTACAACAGAGTTTGTTGACGACATGGATTTTGCTTATATTCCAACATATGGCCCAGCAACAGTAGAAAAGGTTAATGCTACAAAAGATAATTTTGATGTGGATGACCTTGTCATGTTTCAAGAACTATTATTAGACGAAGAGAAGCCTCTTTACAAAGGATGTCCTGACTTCACAAAGTTGTCCGCAATAGTTAAACTACTCAACTTGAAGGGTAAATACGGAGCTTTTGATAAGTTCTTCACTGAATTACTAGGCTTGATAAAAAAGATGCTACCTGCTGGTAACGAAATGGTGGAAAAACTTATCAAGCCAAAAAATTTATGAGATTGATGGGATCAGGATACAAAAAGATACATGTATGTATCAACAACTGCCTTCTTTACTGGAAGAATGACAAGGATCTGACCTTCTGTCGAACTTGTGGGACATCAAGATGGAAGGTGGATAATAAGACAAAGAAAGTGTACAAAAACATTCCAACAAAGGTAATGTGGTACTTTCCAATCATACCAAGACGCATTACTAATTAAAGAGTAGAAAGAATTTCAGAAAGATTTAAATGGCATGCGACAACGGATGATAACAGATGTTGTGTTACGTCACCCCGTAGATTCATAGGCATGGCGTACCATAGATGAGAAATTCCCCGAAATCGTTGAAGATACAAGAAATCTACGGCTAGGAATATCGACTGATGGGGTTGATGTCAACACGGGAAACAGGCATCACAATGTATGGCCAGTTTTAACTGTCATATATAACCTTCCTCCATGGTTGTGTATGAAAAGAAAGTTTATCAACCTTTCGGTATTAATATCGGGATACCCGGGAAATGATATCGATGTTTTTTTAGAACCGTTGGTTGATGATCTACATACCTTAATCGAGATAGGGGTTGATACATATGATGCTTCCACAAAAGATAACTTTAATCTATGTGCCATTGTGTTATGGACAATAAACTATTACCCTGCACTTGGTACATTATGTGGCTGCCCGTACAGTAAATTCAAAGGTTGTGTAGTATGTGGGAAAGATACAAATTGTGTTAGACTTTCTGCCTCATCCAAGCAAAGTTATGTTAGTCACAGACGATATTTACCATATAACCATCCATTCAGAAAGCAAAAGAAGGCATTTAATGGACAACAAGAATTTCTCTAGGCTCCAATTCCAATGACCGGGGAACAAATATACAACGAGGTAAAACATATTGAAAATAAGTGGGGAAAAGGAAAACGAACAAACAATAATGCATCAGAAAACCAAGAAGATACGAGAGGCAGAGGTGGTAAGATTCAAAAGCAGAAAAGAAACACAACAGAAGAAGAGGGTAGTTCAAGCCAAGTAAACGGACAAAACGATGTGTATTGGAAGAAATTCAACATTTGGTATCGAAAACTTAAGTATTGGAGGCATAATCCTGTTCCACATTGTATTGATTTTATGCATGTAGAAAAGAATGTTGCTGAGAGTATAGTCGGAACTCTGCTACATGTTCCGGGAAAGACGAAAGATGGATTGAATGCTCGATTGGATCTGGCTGAGTTGGGGGTAAAACCAGAGTTGTTTGCTATGCAAGATGAAGACAAAACAACACTACCTCCAGCAGGTTACACATTAACGAATGCTGAAAAAGACATCTTTGTGAACGTACGCAACATCAAGGTAACCAAAGGCTATTGATCAAATTTTCTAGATTGGTGTCCACCCTATAAGGATAGGAAGCTCATTGGCCTTAAATCGCATGACTATCACATGCTAATGCAAGGAGGTATATTTGCCCAATGCAATAGCGTCAATCCCAAGCACCCACCCACACGATATGTTATTATCAGGTTTTGCTTTTTCTTTAAATCGATATATAGCAAAGAAATCATATTGAAAGAACTAGATAAGATGCAAGCAGAACTAGTAGTGACACTATGCCTACTCGAGAAGTTATTTCCTCTATAATTTTTGATATAATGATACATTGACTGTGCCCCAAAACTAGGGAGGAATAAAAATTATATGGTCCCATCTGCTTTCGGTGGATGTATCCCTTCAAAAGAATGTAGAAAGGTTATTAAAGGACACGTGCGAACTGAAATAAACCAGAGGGAAGCATTGCTGAGGAGACTATGCGGAAAGAAATAATATAGTTTTTTAGCGAATATCAAAAATCCATGAAAACTTTTGGTATCCCACCTGGAAACATGAAACTTATGAAATGAGGAAGGAAAGCCATTGTTGACCCGGTCTAAATCAGTGAAGATTCTGCGGAACTCATTCAAAAGCACATTATATGTAATACATAATACATTGAAATTGTACATAAATCGAGTAAGGTATTACTAACGACATGTCCTATTTCGTTACTAAACTGTTCTAACAAAAATAATAATCAAAGACATTGTTTCAGGCGACACAAGCAAGTTTTGAAAACAGAAAACCCATGTAAACGAATAGCATTTCTGGAAAATGAGCACAGTAAATCTTTTGCTAAGTGGTTACGCGAAGAGGTAATTAATCGTATGTTATTTATATTAATTTGTTGTTTGTTCCTTAAATTGAAGCTAATAAATACGTGTAATGAAATCAAGTTGAAGAGAGTTAGCGAACGACAATGAAAGTGTAATCAGAAACTATAAGGTGGGATAACATATGACCAGCTGCGCCAACATAGTGAAATACAGATGCATATAACATCAATGGAAATAACCTTTCGTAGGAAATGTCATGATGAAAATTTTACCAGAACAGTGGGGTTAGTGTTGATGCAATCATCTGCACAGTATCAAAGAAGTTCAACCACCAAGACCAGCATACAAATTATGGGTGTTTATTACAAGAGATATGGTACTAGATTACGTTTTAAGGCAAAATTCCTCCCTATAAATGTGAATGGGTTAATCACAATATGGTGGTGTGAAACGCTATAAACTATACCTTGGGTATACATTGGTCGTAAACCTGAATAAATTTTAGAGCCACAAGGGATGATCCCGTTCCGTATTAGGCTCACAAGACTACAAGTGTTTTTATAGTGAAAAAAACACGATAGATTAAAAATTGTCTAATGTCTTTAAACACCTCCCAAGAATACAAAGAATTTACGTGATGACGAGGTCCATAGAGGAATATAGTACCTCATTCACATCGTACATGAAAAAGTATTGCCTCTTGTAGATCAACGTGACTTGGCTTAATACATCATGAGATGAACTAACTATCGAAAGGACTTGAGGTGTTGAACAAAAATCCAAGTGAACCATGTCATGCTTAATTTGTCAGCAAATACTCTTGTGAATGTTTTCATTTTTCTATTAATTTTTTACATCCAGTTTGGTTATACTGTGTTTACTACTGAACATCAATAGTACTCCGCCAGGCAATAGTTAGTGCTGCCAGGCAATAGTTAGTGCTGCCAGGCATGTCAGCTGTAATGGTTGTTTAGTGTTAATAATGTTCAGTTTGTGTCTGTGAATTAAGGTTATGATAAGTATGAAACTTTAATACACCAAAGAGTCCTAGTCGGCTTACAATACTTTCCTAAGTATCTATAATCTTTTCCATAAACAAATAACTTCTCCAGTTTAACTTTTTGGAGTCTTTATTCTTCAACTTTGACCTTAACTAATTCTTTTTGTATTATATAATACTTGATGCAAAATACATGAATGGATTGAGTTTTAAATGTATTTTTCATTGGTATAATTTTTATCAAGTATTTATAACACAAACAATAATATTTATAGTTAAAGTTGAAGGAAAATGACTACGAAAAGTTATATTGGACACTTAATATGGGACAGAGATAGTATCATATAAGCAGTACTAACTTATTAATAGTTGTAACTTCTTAGCAGCATTAACTTCAATCAATCTTAATCTCTGAGCAGTACTAATATTCACTACAGTATTAACTGTGTACTAGCAGTAGTAACCACTTAGCATATTTTCTTTGAAGTTTACGAGCATCACTAAATCTAGCTGAGCAGCATTAACACAAACATGAGCAGTAGTAATTCAAACAGCATCAAGAAGACTTTTAATACCAACACCTTCTTCCCATCTTTAGTCACCCAATATACTTTATCAACTACATTGTTCAGAGTTGGGTTAGGGATACTAAGAATATTAGGATAGCTAGCAACCCATTTCTCAGGCCATACCCACACACTATTTTGTATCATATAACTGATTTTGATCTTGCTGTCAACATTAGTTAGAGCTTCAATTACGAAGACTTCCTTAAGTATGCATAGCTCAGATTTTGTTGTTACCTTGTAGAAATCATTGTTGTGAATTTAGATAGTAGCTCAGACAACAACAACAACTCAGACTCATATAACACTTCTCAAATTAGCACTTCCAAGGAGATAGATTACGACTCTCCAGAACCACCTAAGAGTTTGCTCAAATGGTACCACTATTTGTCAGATGAGTACAAGGACAATGGCAGGTTTTGGGGTTCAAAATCATGATGTAATGAAAGTGATGTAAAACCTTCTTGGAAAGACATTGAAAAGGCTAAAGCATGTATGTTGGCTAAAGCATAAGCATCTGAGGCATCTTCTAAGGCTAAAGTAGAAGCATGTAGGTCAAAGGTTAAAGTAGAAGCATATGGGTCAAAGGCTAAGCTACAAGCATCAACTAAAACACTCATTATCAAAATCCCTGTACCAATAACAAATTATATACTTAGGCATGCAAATGCTAAAACCTGGGATGCTATTAAAGGCAATACCTTTAGAGTGCAAATACCCCCAACAATAACTTTTGATGAAGTGAAGATAGGGAAGAGGAACCTTAGAAGTGGAAAGTGACGTTAATCTACTTTATGATGTTATATATATTGGTATTTTGGTCCTTATGTAATAGTAGTAGATGTTAATCTACTTTTAAAACAATATGCATGTAACTGAATTTATGATGTTAGAATGGTTTGTGTTTGGTTAATGAAGTGATGATGTTATCTTCTAAATTATGTTATTTGCTTATTTGATTGACAAATGTGTGTTTTGGTTAGGATGTTATCTGCTCATTCTTAATTTTCTTTTGTAGAAATAATTAAGATAAGCTCACACAGCTTAAAAGACAGGAAAGAGGCATCGAAAGCAACTGCTCTTATATTTTATAGGCCATCAACACAAGGATTGCTAGATGCTTATGGATATAACACAATTGAGGAATATCTATGGAGATACTGAAGCAGAAAGCAGGAGCAAGAAATGGATTAAGATACTCAAGATTCAGAGAGATAGCAGCCAGAGCAGCAGACCAGAAGCTAGAGATTGCGCAGCAAGGCAAGAGACCGAATGAGAGATAGAATGAAGATTGATGGGACAGACAGAAAGATTCATTGAGTTCAGATTCCAGAGGACCAGGCAGATTAGACCATAGTAGATCATGCAGACCAGAACTAGAGAAGATGCTCCCCCATTGATAATCAAATGCAGTCAGAGATAGCTTGACCCAGAGGAGAAGAATGTCCCAGATAGAAGAGCATTCCAGAGCCAGAGAGGGATTGCAGATACCCCAACAATGATTTTGCTAAGTAAAGAAGGGAAGAGGAAATCTTTTAGAAGTGGAAAGTGATGTTAATCTACTTTATGATGTTATGTATATTGGTATTTTGGTCCTTATGTAATGGTAGTAGATGTTAATCTACTTTTAAAACAATATGCCTGTAACTGAATTTATGATGTTAGAATGGTTTATGTTTGGTTAATGAAGTCAAGATGTTATCTTTTAAATTGTGTTATCTGCTTATTTGATTGACAAATGTGTGTTTTGGTTAGAATGTTATCTACTTATTCTTAATTTCTTTTGCATAGAAATTAATTGAGATTAAGCTCAGCTAGATAGACAGGTAAGGGTGCATTCAAATAGCAACGGCTCCTATATTTTTGGGCTATCAACACAAGGCTTGCTAGATGTTATGGATATAAACTAAATTGAGGAAATATCTATTATGGAACTACTTTCCAAGCACATCATGAAAGCACAGACATTGGAAACCACAGACAAGAGAAACACAACAGGATTGCATTGTTGACTCTAACGCTACACTTAAATAATGTGTGACAAAACTTGAGTCCATGATTTAGACACATAAACAAACACTTCATGTGACCATATATGACATTATGAATTTAGACACACAAACACTCAATGTGACTAATATGAAATTTAATGATAACTGATTTCACATTTTGCTCTAAATAATAGCCACATGAATACTTCACGATGTGACTGTTATGAATATATTGGTCACATATAATCACCTTAAATGTGGCCATAAACATAATTTAGTCACACATTTGTGATATGTTGTGGCTATTGTAAAGGCATATAGTCACATGATCGTGCTAGAAGTAAATGTGACTATACACATTAGCTTTTGGCAAGCTAACACAAACTAAACTTTAAACACACATATTAAGTTACGTGACCATATGTACTGGATTTTGGCTACACTTAAATAATGTGTGACAAAACTTGAGTCCATGATTTAGACACATAAACAAACACTTCATGTGACCATATATGACATTATGAATTTAGACACACAAACACTCAATGTGACTAATATGAAATTTAATGATAACCGATTTCACATTTTGCTCTAAATAATAGCCACATGAATACTTCACGATGTGACTGTTATGAATATATTGGTCACATATAATCACCTTAAATGTGGCCATAAACATAATTTAGTCACACATTTGTGATATGTTGTGGCTATTGTAAAGGCATATAGTCACATGATCGTGCTAGAAGTAAATGTGACTATACACATTAGCTTTTGGCAAGCTAACACAAACTAAACTTTAAACACACATATTAAGTTACGTGACCATATGTACTGGATTTTGGCTACACTTAAATAATGTGTGACAAAACTTGAGTCCATGATTTAGACACATAAACAAACACTTCATGTGACCATATATGACATTATGAATTTAGACACACAAACACTCAATGTGACTAATATGAAATTTAATGATAACCGATTTCACATTTTGCTCTAAATAATAGCCACATGAATACTTCACGATGTGACTGTTATGAATATATTGGTCACATATAATCACCTTAAATGTGGCCATAAACATAATTTAGTCACACATTTGTGATATGTTGTGGCTATTGTAAAGGCATATAGTCACATGATCGTGCTAGAAGTAAATGTGACTATACACATTAGCTTTTGGCAAGCTAACACAAACTAAACTTTAAACACACATATTAAGTTACGTGACCATATGTACTGGATTTTGGCTACACTTAAATAATGTGTGACAAAACTTGAGTCCATGATTTAGACACATAAACAAACACTTCATGTGACCATATATGACATTATGAATTTAGACACACAAACACTCAATGTGACTAATATGAAATTTAATGATAACCGATTTTACATTTTGCTCTAAATAATAGCCACATGAATACTTCACGATGTGACTGTTATGAATATATTGGTCACATATAATCACCTTAAATGTGGCCATAAACATAATTTAGTCACACATTTGTGATATGTTGTGGCTATTGTTAAGGCATATAGTCACATGATCGTGCTAGAAGTAAATGTGACTATACACATTAGCTTTTGGCAAGCTAACACAAAGTAAACTTTAAACACACATATTAAGTTATGTGACCATATGTACTAGATTTTGGCTACACTTAAATAATGTGTGACAAAACGTTTAGTGTGACCATATATGGCATTTGGTCACAGTGTTCAAGTGTGTGACATATATTTGTCACTATTTATATGTATATCGTGACTAATGATTCAACCTTACTTTTCATTTGTCACGCATCCCAAATTCATATGTGGCCAAATAATTAGCAAAAGATAGCAGTCACCTTAAATAATGTGTGACAAAACTTGACTGTATGATTTGGACACATAAAAAATTACTTCATGTGACCATATATGCCAATTTGGTCACATTGTTCAAGTGTGTGACATATATTTGTCACTATTTATATGTATATCGTGACTAATGCTTCAAGCTTCCTTGTATTTGTCACGCGTTCCAAATTCATATGTGGCTAAATAATATTACCAGTTACCTTTAGCCACATAAATATGTGAATGTGTGGCCGTTCCATTTTGCCCATGTGTGACCAAATCCACTTTTTGTACTAGTGCATGTACTCGATCCACTAGCGAATTTCCAGATCAGGTCCGGATCATATTACATGCAAAAGCATGGAGCAGCTAGCAAAAGATTTGTGTGCTAGCATCAAGCAGCTTGCAAAAGATTTGTGAGGTGGTCGATGCTTATTTTTCTTGGAAGGAGGATACAAGCTGGACTCTGTTTTAAATTCACTTGCAAAATCCTTTATTTGAGAACCTATTGACCATCATGGCTTCTTGTATGATGAACCATCTTTTAAGGTAAAACAAGCTATTCAGAAGATCAGACCCTTAAATTCTCTAGATGGTTGGGCATTTCTTCCTTGGTAATAACTGTAGGGAAACTGTTACATTTTTATTAATAAAATCGAATTATAATACAATAATTTAAATTAACAGAAAATTAAATAACAGACAGAATGGGAGTAGAAGCAGAAGACAGACACTATACAACGATAATTAAAATAAAGCAGTAAAAGGTCGTGGAACGAGGCTCGTGTTTAACACGATTCCCTTAAAACAGATTCGGCGTCTGTTTTCCAGGGTACAACGTCCACAGCTGTTGTACAACACAAACTTGCCTGAAAAATCACAGAAGCAGTCGTACGTTTCTGATCGAAAGGATTGCTAGAACTTGGTTGCTATGGAGCTGTGTTTTTCGGTTGTAGTAAATAAAATGAGAATTATGGTTATATTTATACTGAAAAACTTGTCTTGTTTTCCAAGATTAAATATATACCATAATTAGACAAATCTGTTAAAACTAATACAGATTTTCCATATCTTTTATAACACAAAATTATTCTGTAAATATTCTGTAAGACATGTTTAATAAGTCTATATCTATTTTTAAAATAGATTTACAAAATATTCTGTAAGACTTCTTGAATAAGTCTATATCTATTCCTAAAATAGATTTACAGAAAATTCTGGAAAAAGAAACCCATCCTCACTTTCCATCTTGGGCGATGTAGGAGGATAAATTTTTCAGATTTTGTGTTTCAAGTGTCACACTTTGAGACACGATATCTCATTCATATTATCTCCATTTTGGACATACTTTAGCTCGTTGCGAAGCTCTCTTCAAGGAGAACGCAAAACTACAAGCTAATATAAATATATATAACATATATTAAATAATGTCTAAACTTTGCAAAAAGTCATTTTGCAATACTATTTTTCTAACAATCCCCCACATGAATGGAAATTGGTCGAAAACACACGAGAGTGCCTCTGTTTACGTAGACGACAATACACACTCACACACGACTCTCTCTGACCTTGTTAAGTCCTCATAGTCGTGCCCATTATGGTCATGAGCACTAGCCTGGTTCTGCAAGAGCTCTTAGGAATTGCGCTTTCGAAGAGACCCCACTTCTCTCTCACATAGGTAATTTCATCATAAATCATTAAAAACATATGTTTTGTGATTTTATCTTGAATCACTATGCTTTGTGATTTCATCCTGAATCATTAAAGCCATATGTTTAACCTCTCAACAAGTCACATTTGTTATAGGAATGGACTAGGATGTTACAATTTTAAGTAACACCTCATATTGACGTGACTTCCTCTACATTTCTATGATTAGGTTGTCCTATTAAACCCAGATCTTGGGATCTCCAGTCAACTGGGTTAGGTTTTCCTTCATAGAAACTCATTCCTTTAAGGGCTTTAGTCACATTCCTTTAGACGACTCTCTAACTAACTCTCTGCTTAAGCCTTTCGTAAGCGGATCCATGATGTTATCCATTGACTTTACGTAGTCAATCGTGATAACTCTATTTGAGAGTAGATGTCGCACCAATCACCGTCTATGATGAATATGTCTCGACTTACCGTTTTACATTGTGATATGAGCTCTGTCAAAATTCAATTGACTATCACACTTTATAAACATGGCCGTTACCGGTTTACGCCATCTTGGTATGTCCTTTACGAATTAACGTAAATATCCCGCATATTCTATAAATTTATCTTAAATGATAAATTCAGATTTCATCATAGATTTAGCTATAAGCGTCTGTTTGAAATACTTTCAAGATTTCTAATACATAGCTTTCCACTTAGCGTAAGTACATCCGCTCTAGTGGATCTAGATTCTTTTAAGTAAGAATCCAAATTTGCATTACTCTATCATGCAATTTCATAAGTATCATCGTACTTGTGTAATACTATTCAAATGATCATCACTTGACCTGGTTATAAATTCAAGTCACACACGTCATTACACACATAAGATGCCCAATATTCTTTGAGTATTCAAAATGGGCAACACCTTTAGATTAAAAGATGTTATTGAATTCTAGCTAGGCCAGAATCCCCCATATTGAATCTCTCAAGAATATTGCCCTTATAATGTTTTTGACTTTAAAACAAATCCATATTGGTTCACATGACCTTAGTTCCAAGAACCATATTCAACAACTAATGAAGTTAATGTCAGTCTTGACTCCAACATATCATTAGTGGATTTGTTTATCTTCTTATCACTTCTAGTGATCTATGTATAAACACAGGAGTACACATATACATCCATTAATTTTGAATCCACATTCTTGCATGATATGGTAAAAATTAATGTCCTTGTTTGGGAGCTTTCCTTAAGTCATATAATGACTTAACAAGCCTACGAACTTTGCTCTCTAATCCAGGAGCCATGAAACTCTTAGGTTGGTTCATGTATAGTACTTTTTTTTTCTAAATCTCCATTTAGAAATGTCATTTTCACATCCATTTAATGAACTTCCAATTTTCTTAATGCGGCAATAGAAAGTACCATCCTAATCAAGGTTATTCACATAACAGGCCAATAAGTATCAAAGTAACCTAACCTAAACCATCCTAATCGAGGTTATTCGCGTAACAGACCTGACAAACTTGCCTGAAAAATCACGGAAGCATTCGTACATTTCTTATCGAAAGGATTTCTAGAACTTGGTTGCTATGCAGTTGTGTTTTTCGGTTGTAGTAAATGAAATGAGAATTATGGTTATATTTATACTGAAAAACTTGTCTTGTTTTCCAAGATTAAATATATACCATAATTAGACAAATCTGTTAAAACTAATACAGATTTTCCATATCTTTTATAGCACAAAATTATTCTGTAAATATTCTGTAAGACATGTTTAATAAGTCTATATCTATTCCTAAAATAGATTTACAAAAAATTCTAGAAAAAGAAACCCATCCTCACTTTCCATCTTGGGCGATGTAGGAGGATAAATTTTCGAGATTTTGTGTTTCAAGTATCACACTTTAAGACACGATAGCTCATTCATATTATGTTCATTTTGGACATACTTTAGCTCGTTGCGAAGCTCTCTTCAAGGAGAACGCAAAACTACAAGCTAATATAAATATATATAACATATATTAAATAATGTCCAAACTTTACAAAAAGTCATTTTGCAATACTATTTTTCCAACAATAATCATAAGAAAAAAACATGTTTGTGGTATTCATTTATCTTACTTATGTAATATATAATCAACTACTAGGAGAATCTGTCCATTGGACGGGGTATATAACCTAGTTAAGGTTGTATAAGTATAATAAAACAACTTTTGTTTTTCCATGAAATATGATAGTACTGTTTTCCGCTATTTTTGACTGTTTAATAGTCTAATTAACAAAATTCTGTACATTTACCAGCTTCTTATTTTGTTGGTTTTTATTTGTTACAGATGTTGTTTCTATCCCCAAGACCATTGAGAGCTTCCGTCTTCTTTATGACACCAAAGGTAGATTCAGGTTGCACTCACTCAAGGACGAGGAGGCAAAAGTTTGTAAATTTTTCTTGCTATACTTTAATTAATAAACTGCATATCAATTAAATGTATCAGTCTTAAAGTTGTTCCACTAATTTCTAAATCATGCTTTAATGTTGCATTGTTGATGTATAAGTTCTTGATATGTCAACTAATGAAACATTTTTATTGCCGTTCAAGCTGTGCAAGGTTTGTTCAGTTCAGTTCGGCTCAAAGGGTATTCCTTACATCAACACATATGATGGTCGTACCATCCGCTACACAGACCCACTCATCAAGGCCAATGACACAATCAAGCCTGACCTTTGAAAACAACAAGATTGTTGATTATTGATTTCATCAATTTTGATGTTAGAAATGTCGCCATGGTGATTAGAGGAAGAAACACAGGTCGTGTTGGTATCCTTAAGAATAGAGAAAAGCATAAGGGAATCTTTGAGACTGTCTCCATCCAAGATGCTTCTGGCCATGAGTTCGCTACCATTAGAAAGGGTTCAAAACCATGGTTGTCTCTTCTTAAAGGTAAGGGTATTAAGTCATCCACCATTGAGGATGTTAGGAAGAGGCGTGGTGTTGCAGAAGCTACTGCCTAGATGTGTTATGCTAGCCTGCTTTCATGGATTTCGTTCTGGTATAGATTTGAGTTTATGTGGTTCTGTTTGTTGGGAATAAAATGCTAAAGGATTCCCACTGTTAGTTGAATGGTTCCTACTATTAGAAGAACTTCCCACTGTTAGTATATTTTCCTACTACAAGGTTTCCACTGCTTGAAGACTTTCCACTGCCGATTAAAGATAAGGATTACTCAAAGTCAAAGACGCGTTATTGTTATATATAGAATGTACTCTGATTATCCCTGTGATTTAGGAGATCTAGTTAGGTCTTATCATGTACAGGACCCTTTGTCTATAAAAGGAGTTCTTAGTTTAGAAAAAGATACACATCACTTACATAGATCCTCCATAGACTTTCTCATAGCTTTAAGGTTTTGTAAACCCTAGTACTTTTGAGTACTCGTATTATTCAATCAATAATATTAAGGCTTGTTGGTTATTCACTGTTCCATTCCATTACCATTGTTATTCTTCTTAAACACTAAAGGTTAGATTCCGCATAGCCTTTGGTGAAACACTTCAACAAAGTTTCTCACATTATTATCTTGTGATTACCAAGGTAATAATAACCTTATAACCTAAGGCAGTAGATCTAGAGTTTTGGGACTCAACAAGTGGTATCAGAGCTTGTTGAGAGACTTTGATCTAAGAAGCATAACATTCCAAACTTCTCAATCACAAACAGAAATGGATCCCTATGTTACATCCACTCCCAATTCCACAAAACTTCCAATCCTTGACACTGGTAAATTTGAACAATGGAAGTTTAGAATACAACAGTACCTACAGCATGAACACTATGCTCTATGGGAAGTCATAGAGTTTGGTGACTCATATAGAGCTCCTGCACAAGATAAAAGTGTATCTGGTGAAGCTACTCCATCATCAAGGAGCAAGGGAAGGACTGTGGCTGTAACAGCTGAAGACATGCAAAAGAGAAGAAATGATGTCAAGGCAAGAACTACTTTGCTGCTGGCTCTCCCTGATGAACATCAGTTGAGATTCAGCAAGTATGAAACAGCCAAGGAATTATGGGAAGCAATACTAAGGACCTTTGGTGGAAATGAAGCCACCAAAAAGACAAAGAAGAATCTGTTAAAGCAACAATATGGAAACTTCAAAGCTGAAGGATCAGAGACTCTAGAGCAAACTTTTAATAGATTGCAGGCTATTGTGAGTCAACTTGAGTTCTTAGATGTTCCAGTTGAACAAGAAGATCTGAACCAGAAGTTTTTGACAAGCCTTTCACCAGAATGGCTTATGCATACTATTGTTTGGAGAAACAGAAATGACCTAGACACAATGAGTCTGGATGATTTGTATAATCATCTCAAGGTCTATGAATCAGAGGTCCAGAAGAAGGGAGGATCAAGTTCTCAAAATATGGCCTTCATTTCTTCTTCAAATACCAACAGTGGAAAAAGTGAAGTTCCCACTGCTCAAAGTTTTTCCACTGCTAGTGGTCAAGTTACCACTGCTAGCACTGAAGTTGCCACTGCTACCTTTAGCCATGATACTATCTGTGCATACATAGCTACTCAGCAAAGTGGTTCTCAAATTAAATATGAGGACATTACTCAGATCGATGATGATGACATTGAAGAGATGGACATCAAATGGAATATGGCTTTGCTAAGTATGAGGGCTGATAGGTTCTGGAAGAAGACTGGTAAGAAGATTACCATTCAAGGGTCTGATGTAGCTGGGTTTGATAAATCTAAAGTGGAATGCTTCAATTGCCACAAATTGGGGCATTTTGCTAGAGAGTGCAGAGCACCAAGGAGTCAGGACAGAAGTAGAAGAGAGAGCTACAAGAAGGAGCCAAAGGTTGAAGAGCCTAGCCACAAGGCAATGATGGCCATTGATGGCATTGGATGGGACTGGAGCTTTATGGCTGAAGAAAATGAAGCTTCAGAGAATCAAGCACTTGTAGCAGAAGAGGTTGTACCAACAGAATTTGCTTTGATGGCAATGTCTAGTTCAAGCTCAGACAATGAGGTATATGATGATTCATATTGTTCTAAATCTTGTAGGAAGAACACAGAAAACCTCACTACTAAAATTAGTAAGCTTAGAGAAGAACTTTTTGATAGTGAATCAGATTTGTGTAATTATAAAAGAGGCTTATCACAGGTTGAAGCTAGGTTGGTTGAGTTTAAAATAAATGAATCTAAATTCTGTGAAAAGATAAGAGTCTTAGAAAGAGATTTAGAACTTAAGGATTATAAAATTGAGAATCTTACAAATGAGCTTGAAGAAGTCAAGAAAGAGAGAGATGGCATTGATTCTAAGTTAGAAAAGTTTGTAAACTCATCTAAAGACTTAGATCAAATGTTAGAAAGTCAAAAATCAGGTAAGGACAAGAAGGGTGTGGGATTTGATGAATATAGAGCTGTCCCACCCCCTCCTGCACAAGTCTATTCATCTCCCATGCCAGATTTGTCTTGGACAGGTTTACCTGAATTTGCTGATAACACTGTCACTGACTATACTAGGCCCACACCTAGTGTAGATGTAACAAATGATGTAAGAAGTGAACTAGATGGAAATAACTTGACTGTTTGTGAACATGGAGGAACATCTAGTAATGCTGTGTCAAAGCCCATAATTAACTTTGTGAAAGAGTCTGGTTGTCCTAATGTCATTAAAATCAATAATATTGAAAATGCTAGGAAACCAACTGCTAAATATGCTAAGTTATATAGGAACATCACACAAAGCTCTAATGTTAGGTCTAACAATTTTGGTCCTCCAATAATTGAGGACTGGGATTCTGAGGATAAAAGTGATACTGAATCCACACCTATTGAGTCTATCAGGTCTACCATTAATCAGAATATAGAACAATCTAGAGAGAACCAGAGGAATTAGAACAATCTAAAATCCCAACAGCTAGGAAAAGACTTTGTGATGCAAAATAAAGCATGTTATAAATGTGGTAGCTTTGAGCATTTGAAGGTTAACTGTAATAAAAATAAGTGGGTAAATAAAGGGAAAAACTGGTCAATGGTTAATTATACCCAAGGAAACTTAACACCCAAAGCTATTTTGCTCAAATCTGGCACAAAAAACATTGCTTCTAACAGATCTTT
Organism: Tanacetum coccineum; assembly: GCA_026074375.1. Taxonomy (NCBI): domain Eukaryota; kingdom Viridiplantae; phylum Streptophyta; class Magnoliopsida; order Asterales; family Asteraceae; genus Tanacetum; species Tanacetum coccineum. The sequence goes on along the minus strand of BQNB010029559.1, from coordinate 13,167 downwards.
TTCCACTGCTATAACATCTTTGAATGTTGCTCAACCAAAATTGAAATCTTTTGTTAAATCAGCACATTTAAATGTAAAAAGGCCCTTTGAAAGAAAAGCAGTAGCTAAAAATAAAATTTAGGTTCCAACTGTTAGAACAAAAAATCCTACTGTTGGCTTAAAAGTTCCCACTGCTAAGCCAATAGTTGCTGCTGCTAAGGGAAACAAGGGAAAAGCTGTTAAGGCCTCAACTCGTTGGATTTGGAAACCTAAGCAAATCTCTGGTGAAGGTTCAAATGTCAATGGTGTGTCAGTGACATTCAAGAAATATCAATACATTGATACACAAGGCAGACTCAAGTCAGTAATGGCTTGGGTCCCCAAAGATAACTAATTCTCTCTTTATTTGTGTAGGGCAAACCACTGAATAATATTAATGATAAAGGATTTTGGGATAGTGGTTACTCAAGGCACATGACTGGCAACATATCTTATCTATCAGATTATGAGCCTTATGATGGAGGATATGTGTCATTTGGATATGGAGAGGGAAAGATTACTAGCAAAGGCACAATAAAGACTGGTAAACTTGAATTTGAAAATGTGCATTTTGTGAAAGAGCTTAAATACAACATGTTTAGTGTATCTCAAATCTATGATAACAAAAATTGTGTCCTATTCACTAATTCTGAGTGCATTGTATTGGGTAGAGATTTTAAGCTTGAGGATGATAGGCATGTGTTGCTTAGAACACCTAGATAGCAGAATATGTATGCTATTGACTTAAAAGACATTGTCCCTCATAAAAATCTAACTTGCTTGATTGCTAAGGCCTCTGTAAATGAAAGCATGTTATGGCATAGAAGATTAGGTGATTTAAACTTTAAAACAATGAATAAATTGGTTAGGAATAATCTAGTTATAGGTTTGCCCTCCAAAATATTTGAAAATGACCATTCATGTGTTGATTGTTTGAAAGGAAAACAGCATAAGGCTTCATGTAAGTCCAAGTTAGTGAATTCAACTTCTAAGCCCCTTCACACCTTGCATATGGATTAGTTTGGACCTACCTCTATTAGTAGTCTGAACCATAAATGGTATTGCTTAGTTGTTACTGATGATTTTTCTAGGTTTACTTGGACTTTCTTTCTAAAAACTAAGGATGAAACATATAGGATCCTTAGAAACATCATAACAGAAATAGAAAATCTAAAAGACCTTAAGGTTAAAATTATAACAACCCAAGAATTGTCATCAAATGCAAAACCAATTTTACTATTATCACAATTATACGGGGAAATTTTTCTCTTTATTACATTACTTGCATTGTCAATATCTCAGTATGTCATATAACTTACGTAACTAAAGTAGACGAGCTCACGCAAACTATCTATGACAATCCTATCTTCATATATGTCAAGCAAACATTATAACATGTCAAGTCAATATCATCATTACAAGGTAAATTATTCCTATAATGTACTATCCGCAATGTTATATCAAAACAGGCTTTAAACCGTTATCATATATCTCTAAAACCCTAAATTCATGAAGAGTAAACATCTAAAGTGAATGCACAAGCTACTAAAGCATATGTACAAGCAATATAACATCTCATTTGAAATATAAACTCCCTCCAAGTCAAGTACAAGTTTTCAAAGCATAATGTACAAGTCATTAAGCATGACATCTAAAATAGCCGTTTTACCTCCGTTTTCATTCTAATTTCTTCACCATCACTTGTGTACAAGCTACTACACTCCATATACAATGTGTAAACCCTAATTATTCTATTCATAAACTTTCATACGCATTTTTACTCTTAAAACGCTAATTCAAAACCCTAAACCCTAAAACCGAGCTAATTCCTAAACCATGACCCGTTTATCGATTTTTATCCGTTCTAAACCTCAATCAATACTCAAATAAGTTTTAATAACTTATTATACAACCATGAAAATCCTATTCCATCATTATTTCATAATCCTACTTCATTTATACAAGAATCGAATCCAAGAAACCCTAAATGAGCCCTAAATGATCACTTAACCCGTTTTCTCGTTTTTAACCCATTCAACCTCAAATAAGCAACCATGAGCTATTGTAAACTCATAATATGAGTTTACAAATCATTAACCATCAGTATCTATCATTTCTTTGACAATATACTTGAATTAGAAAACTTGGAAACCCTAAAAGTCCATTACATGCCCTAATTCAAATCCGTGGCTTATTCTTTCAATTTTGACCCATTTTAACTTAAACCAACTATCAAATATCATTAATAATTCATATTACATTGCTCAAGATCAGTATTCTATCACCCTTGATCATTTACACACGAATTACAAGCTAGAAAAGTCAAAGAAACCCTAATTAAGCCCTAATATGACCCGCGACTTAACTTTCTCATTTTCGACTCGTTTTAAACCAAACCACTTGCTAATTTCTGATGATAAGCCTTAATACAAACCTTGAGATCATAATTCAATCATTCCTTAATCAATTCTCACGAAATATAAGCCAAAAATCACAATTCGAGCCCTAGTTCCCTCAAATGAACCCGCGACCCCCTTTTTGCAATTCTTACCCATTTCAAGCCCTTGTTCTTGCAAAAAAACCATGCACATGCATACACAAGCAGCTTACACACCTCCTAGAAGATATTTCTTCACTTCTCTTGCACCAAATTGAGCCACATCTCCCTCCTTTTTACCACAACAGCCGCGGCATCACTAGGGGTGTCCAACACCTCAATCTACATTTCTAGCTTCCACAACTCACACCATAGACCTTCCACATCAGGTACTAGATGGTACACATGTCCTAGAACAAGCCTTGAAGGTTTCTTAGCATCCTTGGTGATTTTCAAGTATAAATAGGACCTCTACACCTTCATTCAAACTCGCACCCACCTTCATCTTTCTATAAACCATTTGGCAGCAATCCTTTGCTCCCTTATGATCCTAGGATCATTAAAGAAGTTCAACAAGCGAAGCCTTGAAGAATTGAAGCCCTGGAGTAAAGATACAAGGCGTACGAGTGGAAATACTACCCGAAACGACCCGTTTCTACCATTTTTGATCATTGAAGCTCAAACCCAGGTTTTGAATGTTCTACTTCTGCTACTACACCCTTATAATGTTCATATGATCCTAAATATACTCTTGTTAAAGTTTCATAACTCAATTCATGCTCATTTTCCATTTTGATCTAAAACTATACACCCGAAACCCTAATTTTATGTTTTTCTTAAAACTATATATTATAATGATTAAATATTGTTATAATCTATCCTATCATGCTTAACTAATGTTAAAATAACCACTTTATTGATTAATCTTATTAAAGCTTAAGGTTTACATGGTATATCTTTAAAAGTTGAAGTACAAAGTCCGAAAAGTGCAAACTCCAAGGGTTAAAGTTCTGCCCACTTTTCAAACCACAAGGTCTAAAATGTAACATTTTGAAAAAGTATAAAATCATGTTTAAAACCTTACAATACATAACTTTAATTAACGCTTCTCATGCTTAACATTTCCAGATATTAATTAAAAAGCTTAAAACTGATTATATCGTATCACAAAACTAGGGAACTTCATATTAAGAGGTTTCATCTTGGTATTACGTTCTGACTGAGTTGTTGGGTTTACGATTTAAAGTGCCCTAGCTCCTTAAACGTTTACTGAATGACTTCGGAATTATGATGGCCTGAACGGTGATACAATAATTCCAAACTCTTCAATCAAACTCATAACTCTAAAAACTAAAGTTCTAAAGTACAATCTTCCTAAGACTCAACATATTTACTCAGGTTGCATGACGTGGCTGTTCATTATCATTTTGCTATATCAACATTCCCTGTTAAGATTGTGATTAGGTCGTCCGCTTTCATTTTGGAATATTTATTGCAACTACCTACCAGGTGAGTTCATAGCCTCGCCTTTCAATCTTTTGAATGTTTTATAAACCCGCGAGGGGGATACATGCTCAATTGCTTTTAATATATACAAGTACTTAAAACCGATATTGTGAAGTTCATAACCTCGCCTTTACTTATTTACATGTTTTATAAACCCGCGAGGGGGATACATGCTTGGTTACAAACTCTTTTATATACTCATTTATCTTATAACAATGTGATTACTTTTCAAAGGCTTAATGAATTCATAACCCCATATTTCAATCTTTTGAATACTTTATAAACCTGTGATACCTGATATAAACCATAAATGCAAGTGTTTTCTAAATGTATGATATCCAGATATATTATTGCCTAAGTAGCTTCCAGTGCCATTATTTCCATATCATGAATCTACATATAATACTTTGCATTTGCGAGTAAAAACGCGAATATTTATGAATAGATCATTGGGGGTGACGGCTTCCCGTTGTTAAGCCCATGCTTGGGGTAGCCAAATGCACTATATTTGTCCTAATAGGTAACCTTGGCAAGTTACCTTTTCCACGGGGACATCTGTCCCTAACCAATATCACTACGGTGATTTCCCTGTTAATGTATTGATGTCATGAGCTTAGATGCAATAAATAATGTTCCCCATAATAATTATCCCTTCAATACAAATATTTCCATTATAACTTGTATTCAACTATTACATTTCAAACCTATGAATTTCACTCAACCTTTGTGTTGACCCTTTTTATGCATGTTTATCTCAGGTAATTGAGCAACTTATAGCATGGACACACACACAATGGACATGAAGATGGCTAAAACTTGTTATCATTCACATTTTATGTTTCTAGATTTTGGGACCTGCCTTTGTAAAACTCTGATTTGAAATGAATGATAACATATCTTTTGAATAAACGTCTCTTTTGGGTCGTTTTCTATGATTATGATTGTTGTATCCATGAAGTAATACCGCAGATTAGCTTCCGCTGCTATATGTAAAAATGGGGGTGTTACAGATGGATATCTAAAACCCATGTCTATGATCTCTTTATATAGGGAGAAATCATGACTTACAAAGGAAGTAAATCAATAAGATAAGGAAACTAATTAAACTAATTAAATACTTTCCTAATCTTTATCTTGTAAATCTTTGACCAAATCTTCATTAATTCTTCAAAATCTTCCATCTTTGTAGAATTCTTTAATGATGATTTTAGCCCTTTTGTTTCATTCTTTTATTTGTTTTGTCTCATCAAATCAAGAATCCCAACAAATAGCTTAAATGTTTCAGACGAAACATCCAAGTCGTCAATCTTATTTTATTGTGTATTTTATGCATCTTTTAGACATATTAGTCTAATATTTGAAACACAACCATTTGACAAGTAGACTTAATATGACATCATTAACACAAGTACGAGTTATGATCCGATGCATATTCTTTTCATCTTGAAAAGGATGTCATTATTTTCATATCAATCGAGTGTGATTGAATATGTAGGTTCAAGATAATATCTTTTGTTACATTTTGATATAATCTTAAAGCTAGACAAATAATGAATCCGATCTCATGTTCATATTAGAAAACTTGTCAATTAGATTCGATAATAACATCAGTCATAATTTGAATAATGAATCGATATAAACTCAAAATCTTTCTTGACCCTCACGTATACTCTTTAAAAGAAAATAAATAAAGATTTATAGAATATGTTTCATTAAACCTAAACTCCTCCACAGTTTTTGCGCGTATGTGAGATGTTACACCCTCAAACTCAGGAGACAAGGCTCTTCTTCTCGATCGATGGCGTTCGGTGCTCGAGGCGCACTTTCGTTAATCACTAGCTAAAAGCGAAAACCTCATATGTTATTATGTATAGTATGCATAGTTTTTGATATTTTATGAGTATATAAATAGTTATCCTCACCATTTTTTACAACACAACTTTTGTAAAAACGTATATGTTTATAAAAAGAGTATTATGTGTGTATGAGAGATCAATGCAAGCAGAAGCAAAGTTAAAAAAAACCTTTTTTACTTAAATACTAATGCATTAATACAGATCGTCTCTGTTCTACACACAACTAGACTGACTCCTATGCCAGAACGACAAAGGCAAGTTGATGAAAACATTTAGACGTCTTGTTGAAAATAAATTAATGTGTTAGAAAAATTTAGGTGATGAGTTTTAACACGCGATCTATTAAAAGATAATTGTGCTAGATAATGTTTTCCAATATACTTGACAAACTATGAACTCTCATTCCTAATAGTTAGCGCACACGTCGACAAATTTTGACAAAATGTTGATAGTAAACATTTGTAAATAGAGTAATCTCTGCCTATATGCAAAGCAAAAACAATTTTGCAACTTAATGCAAGATATCTAACATAAGTCTTATTAAGCATAATCCAAAAACCAATAACAAATAATGTACCTTATGTCTCTAGTCAGATATCTAGTTTGCGCTATAGCTGTAAGTGCTTTCTTCTCTCTACACATACCATTTTTTCATTAAAACCGGACTTAAATGACAAAAAACATACCAAAAATACATTGTATTTGTATGTTTTCATTATATTGTGACGCAGGAAACGGATATCAAAGAAAGGACGAAAAATGAAGCAAAAAACGAGCAAAAACGAGCAACGGAATTAGAAAAAGCGGAAAAGTCAAGTCAACAAAAAGTCGAGAAGTCAAAAATCAACCCGACAAAGTCAAAGACGAAGCCGACACGAATAAAAACTATTAGGTGGCCCACTCCGCACCCATATCTAAATGGTTCGGGTCACCTAATGTAATTTAAAAGAAAGCTTAAAAAGCCTTATGCCACATTAGGACTTAACTAGTCCAAAAGGACTTAACTAGCTGTGTATATTTCTGTTAAGTTATAAGCCACAAGGGACTAACGATGCAAACAAAAGGACTAACTTTGCAACAACACCATATAAAATGAAGGGCTTAACCTGCCAAGTCCTTAAAAATTATAACACCACATAGACTGAAACTGCATAACACTTTATCAAACATAAGCCTAATCCGTCAAAACTCAAAACTTATACCGAGCACCCATATCATTCCAGCTTATCCCGTTAACTTTAGCACCATTCATCATCCCTTCCCTATCACTTTCCCACCTCGAAACCCCCTTACAACACCAAACAAAACAACATCATTTCCGATCCAAATCCCTTCACATGGTCAATTGCCACCTGGCAATCCCTTGACACACACACATTGGACAAAAAAATAATTAAAAACGAATCAAGGGTCAAGATTGAGGGACTTGGAGACCAAGCAAATTTGAAGGTTGAGATTGATTTTGGGACTCTACTCACACAACAAACACAGTTACAAACCTCTCAATTGAACCAGCACACATAGAACTGAATACATAAAGCTGTAAGAGCATTTAGAACAAAAGAGCTAGTGTAGCTTATTTTTGAACTTGGTCGAATTTGTTAAGTCCAGTCTTGTATAATAAAGTTTAGGCCATATTTAATTAACTTGTCTTTAATTTACTGTCATTTAAACTTTCTTGCATTGTAATCTTTTTAAGTTAATGAAATTTCAAGTTTTCCTTTAATTACTGTCATTTACCTTAATTGTCTTTTAAATACTGTTTTTTAAGCTCTTGTATAAGCTTGTATTAACAAAGCTTTTGGTCTTATTTTTCTAGCTTATTGATAGGTCTGCTTAAGCCCATCTGTCTTTTAAGGAAAAACCAAAATCAGCAATTGCTGAGTGTCATAGCCTTTTCACTTAGCTTTTTAGTAGCTTATATGAGTTTCAAACTCATTTCTTTTTGCTAATTTTAGGAGCTTGTTGGACAAAATTTTAAGTGGTATAAGCTGCATTCCCATAATGATCCAATTTGGTGCTTAAAATTAAGCCCAAAAGTGCCCCTATAGGCTGCCTTGTTAACATTTTTTGTAACATTGCTTAATTGCTTTTCCGGCTTATCTGCTTAATTTTCTTTGTCTAATGCTATTTACAAGTGCTTATTAGGTGTAGGTACCCATCTGTTCTTGCTTATTTGCTTTTACCATTAGCTTATTTAGTCATAAACTAGCCTAACTGTTTTCCCTTTAAGACTTAGTGTAAAAAGTAATCTGTCAACTTTTTCAGTGCTTATACCAGCTTATTTTTAAGATTCACAAAAAGTCATTTTTTTAAATTTTCTTATTTTAGTTAGTTTTATAAGTTTTAAAAAAGAAAATTTAAAAAAATGTTTTCAAAAAAAGGAGTGGCATGGGAGTCGAACCCATGACCTCCCCTTTAGCACATACACGTCCCACACAGCACACACACTAACCATTGGCACCAGTAGGGTCATCTGGTTTTACTTCTCCCTATTTAAGTTTTATACCCTTTTAGCCCAATAAGCCTATCAGCCCTTTTGGGCTGATTTCCAGCTTATTGAGATAAGCTGGGGACTCCATTTGTTTTTAGATTCTGCTTAGTTCAAACTACTTTTCCTTAATTTTTCAGATTTTTACAATTTAGTTTAGTATTTTTTATTAATTTTTTAAGTTAAAACTGTTTTTAATTCATATTAAATAAAATAAAAATCAAAAAAATATAATTCTTTTTTAGAAAATTTTATTTTATCGTTTAGGACTTAGGAAAATTAAATTTGCTTTCGTATGGTTGAATTTGTAGAATTTAGTTTTTTAAAGAACGGGATTTGGTCCCGTTCTCGTTTTTAGGTTTTCAACTTAATTGCTTTCGTTTTTAGGGTTTCTTTTACTCGTTTTTGCATTTTAATAGTAGAATTAGTAACATAAACCCAAAAATCTTTAACCATTCAAACCACGCGATCACAAACGTAATCACGATTCTCAATTCACGCCTCGTTGGGCAACGACCCGGGAGATTTTAGATTTTGCTTTCGTCAAAAGTAATTTTGTTGAAATCTCTTGGAATACGTATACTATATATTTGATATAATTACCCCTAAAAAGGCGGTTATCATTTTGGCGCCGCTGCCGGGGAGGTGTGCTACGATTATCGTGTTTCGTTTGAAGACCCTTCCTCGTGAAGTTATTATTTTCCGTTTGTGAATATTTTCTTATTATTAAAAATTAAAAAAATACCAACAATACTTTTCCTAAAGTATTGAAAGTACCAAAAAAATTAAAAAAACCAACAAAACAAATCGTGTTGTTAATCGTTCTAACGCGGTCTCAGCAACCTTTGAATTACACTATAAGGAAGGGTATAAGGCGGGCATGAACCAAGGAAACATCGACAAAAATATTATGTTGTACTTGTTTTTTAGTGCATGGCGCACAGCGCTCTTCTTCGAAGCTAGTAGGTGAATCTCTCCTAATCCAACTACTTCAAATCCGAAATGTCGTAACCGTAAACCTTTTAATCTTGAAGAACCTCTTGAAAATCAAGCTCCTCCCGTAGTTACGATGGCCGATCAACGTACTATGGCGGAATTGCTCCGTGCACCCACCGAGGGTTATGCGGAGGCAATCGTGGTTCCACCAATTCTTGCTGAGCATTTCGAGCTCAAGCATAGTCTCATTAATATGATGACTTCGAACCAATTCTTCAGACTACATTCGTTGGTTTAACAAAATAACTTCCACAATAAAATACAAGGATGTGCCTAATTCAGCGATTAAGCTTATGCTTTTTCCATTCTCTCTTGCGGGGGCAGCCCGTCGTTGGCTCGAAAAAGAACCCCCTCGTTCTATTCTCACTTGGGAAGATCTTGTTTCCAAATTCATCAATGAATTCTTTCCTCCCTCAAGAACGAAAAATCTCAGAAATGAAATTTCCAACTTTAAACAACGTTTTGGTGAATCGTTTCATGAGGCATGTGACCGTTACAAGGATCTCCTTCGTGCATGCCCTCATCATGGTTTTACCGAATTACACCAACTTGATACCTTCTATATCGCCTTAAACCCAACCGACCAAGATTCTTTGAATTCTGCCGCCGGTGGTAATCTTTTGGAAAGAAGTACTCAAGATGTGTTGACGATTATCAAAAACAAATCCAAGGTCCGCAATTCACGAAACAAATCAATTGTTTCTCAAGTGAAATCAAGTGATGTTAATTCTTCTTCTTCCTCTGAGATAGCCAAACTTACTCATGCAGTAAATCAGCAAACAAGTGCTGTGACTACCGCCATGACCGCTATTCTCAAACAATTTTAAGCAACCCCACCTCCAGCTTCCGTAAAAGTCGTTGAGGAAATTTGTGTTACTTGCGGTGGTGCTCATCCTTATTATCAGTGTCTCGCCGCCGATGGCAACACTTTCCCAGAATATCGGGATAATATTCAAGGATACGTTTCAGCAGCCGCGGTTAACTACAATCAGGGTAATTCCGGTTATCGTCCTCCGAGTGTGGCTAATCAAATTCGACCACCGGGTTTTGCTCAACCAAATGTGCAAAATAATCAAAACCGGTTTAGCCAACCTCAAGGATATAATCGAGGAAACAATTTCAATCAAGATACATCTTATCAAGCTCCAATTCAACAAAATCAAGTTGTACCTTTAAGTGAGTTGGAGAAAATTAAGAAGATAAATGAGGTTAATATAAAAGCCATGCAAGCTCAAATTAACAATGTGAAAAATGAGTTAAGGAATGAAATGCAAAATTCGATTCAAACTTCAATGTCAAACCAAACTAACGAGCTTAAGAACATGATGGCTAGTTTTTTTCAAATGAACACCGCTTCTACTTCGGGTACGGGATCTCTCCTTAGCAACACCATTGCTAACCCGAAAGGTGAATTGAAAGCCATTACCACCCGAAGTGGTCTTGTTCTTGATGGACCTTTCGTTCCTATGCCTCCTCCATTCATTAATCCGGAGGAGGATAAACGTGTAAAGGAGACTTTAACGGACCCGAAACATGGTGAGTTTACCATTAAGGTCCCATCTCCTCTTGTCCTAAAAGCTAAACCTCCTTCTCAAAGATATTATGTGGTTCACCAAAGGGATCCTCGTCATCCTCATATCCCTTATCCGTTAAGAATGAACCAAGAAAAACAGAAAGAAAAAGATGAAGTCCAAATTCACAAATTTTGGCAAATGTTTAAACAACTTCACATTAATATCACTCTTTCCGATGCTTTGGTTCTAATCCCTAAATACCAAAAGATGCTTAAAAGTCTCCTTTCCAACAAGGAGAAACTTTTAGAATTGGCAAATACACCCCTTAATGAAAATTGCTCAGCGGTTATCCTCAAAAAGTTACCCGAAAAACTTGGTGACCCTGGGAAATTTCTCATTCCGTGTGGTTTTAGTGAGCTCAAGTGCAAGGCCCTAGCCGATCTAGGTGCTAGCATCAACTTGATTCCACTCTCGGTTTGGAAAAAGTTAGGTTTACCTGAGCTTATTCCCACCCAAATGACTCTTGAACTTGCTAATCGAGAGATTTGCACTCCGGTTGGAATTGCAAGAGATGTCTTTGTTCCGGTAGGAAAGTTCACATTCCCCGCTGATTTTGTCATTGTTGATTATGAGGGCGATCCTTGTATCCCCCTCATCTTGGGAAGACCTTTCTTACGGACCGCTCGTGCTTTTATTGACGTTCATGGAGAAGAAATGATTCTCCGTGACGGTAATGAAAGATTAACCTTTAATATGAGACATGACACTTCAAGCTATTCAACCCAACCTCATCAAGAATCAATCAACATGATTGATGTCTATAATGTTTCACATGAGGAAATTCTTGAAGATTTGTTTGCAACAAATCATCCAAGTGGCAATCCCACTCCGATTTCGGAAACCGTGACCAAGTCTTCTTCTTCCCCCACACTTACTTCCATCGAAGAAAGTGATTTAATTTGGGGAGAATTCAAAGCTTATCTCGCAAGTGATTCATTTCTATTGGGAAATAGTAATCCTTCATCTCCTCTCCCTCCTTTTCATAATTCTCTAAGTGGCAGTACCAATTCTTCTTCACCTAGTCTCCCGATTTCTGAGACTAGCGACTATTTTCTTGAGGAGTTCACCGATGAACTCACTCTCATCACATTTCTACCAGGAAATGATGATCTTCCCTTTGATGCCGAATCCGATCTTCGAGAATTTGAGTATTTGCTTAACCATGATCCTATCGAGGAAATGGATTTTACTCTCGAAGATTCGGTTGATAAAAATTCTCGTAATGACAATCCCGTTGATACCATTTCTGAGATGTTCACCGATGAACATGCTTTTGATTACTCATCTCCACCATTATGGGATGATTATGATGATGAACTTTTTGATCATGAGACCGTTAATGATTATGTTTATGATGATCCATTTGACTTTAAGGAAGTGAAAATCAAAGATTCTAAAATCTTGATTGATGAACTTGATTCTCCTGAATCAAGTGATTTCCTTCCTTTTCCCGAATGTGACTTGGTTTTCTATGAGGATTTTTCCAAGGTTGATGCTTTGCCTTCAACCAACAATGAGGACAATGTATTTTACCTAGGAATACTCATTCATGAGAACCTCTTTCAAGTCACCAACTGTGCAACACCGGAAAAGAATGTAAAGAAGGCCACTCATGCTTCTTTAATTCTTGAGGATTTTAATCCTCTTTCTCTTCATGAACTTCCTTTCCAAATGGAAGTTCCTGGGTCCGAAACTCTACTCTCGTTTTCATCTGAAAAGGAGGAAAAAGTTTTTAACCCCAGGATTCTCACTTCTAAAGGAGTTCATACTTATCTTCTCCCGGGATTATCTCATCGGGGCACTAAAGCTTTCAAAGTCATTAAAATTTTTGAAAGCCCGATGAAGATTTTTCCTTGCTCTTATGGAGAGGACATCCATATTTTGGATGTTCCATGTCTCCATTTCTATCCCCTTTGACAAGCTCAAGTATGGGGAGATCGGGTTAAGCTAAGTGACCTTAAACAACCGATTCGTGGGTGGCAACCCATGCTTATCCGTAGTAGTAATATGATTAGTTTAGTAGTAATGAATAAGTGTTTTTTGTTGTTGTGAGGAGGCTCGCCTCTTCCATTTCCATGTTTTGTGTTTTGTGATTATATGTCCAGGATTGCCCGGATTTTTGAAGCCTCTCGTGCTCGTGGTTTTGTCCTTCGTTCACAAGAGCTTCACATCCTCAACTTCATTTAGGGAATCCAATATCCAAATCTTATCGACTAACGTTTATCTTTAAGCATACTTAATAAACGGCTTTAGATTTACGTAGAAACCCTTCTAAAAACATTGAGGACAATGTTTAGTTCTAGTATGGGGGGATCTATCGATTTGATTGTGCCTGCAGTCGTTGTTTTC
>BQNB010029558.1:0-47352 GCA_026074375.1 Tanacetum coccineum | reverse complement strand
GACCCAATGGAAAAAGAAACTTTGATGAGATTGTTAGGTAGTCACAATAGCATATTAAGGAGTTCGAGAATTTCAAGTACTTTGATGAGATTGTTATTGAATAATTATCATTCTTTTATCTCGCTATATTATATTTTGTGTATGTTTCAATTGCTATTCATTCATAATTACTCCCACGTACAATCTTTACAAAAGCGGCTAATGTGCAACCCTTTAAACTGCATATAACCTAACCAAATTGAACCGTCCATACATTATGATTATTTAGAGACAGAACCTGGAAATTCGTACTATACATCGACACACATACTGGAATATTCTTAACGTTTTTCTGACTGCATTCCATCATTTGGAATCTTTAGACACAACAATATCAGAAACATGGCACGACATACACCACTACTGCAGAACTTCATATAAATCCCCCTTAATAAAGCAGTGCTTGAATAGAAGAAACACTCAAACAGGCTCTAATAGATTGTGCGTATAGTAAGGCCATTGAATACTTGTTTCGTAGTTTAAACACTTCTTGTGCTGAAAATTTGGTTACTGTCATTGCTATAGCCATATATCAGAATATCTGAGCATGAGTTCTTTTTTTCCTTTTAGGATGTTAGATTAGACATTGTACCTAGGTTGGTTTCTTTAGTCCTTTAACGGTTGATACTGTAAATATTTGGACGACGTTTTCCCTGTTTAGGTTACCGGGGAAGGCCGAGTCTTTGAGTATCCGTTTCCAGCCCCCCCACCCCCCACCTTGTCCTCCTAATATTTTTACAGAGATAAAACGATCATCTTAGGTGCCTTAGAATTGGAGAAGGTAATTGGCCCCAAGAACGGATTTAATGAGTGCTAGGCGACCACCATATGCGAGAGACTTTGATTTTCATCTAAAGAGTCTTTGTAAAACTTGTCAACTATATTTTTTAGGTGCAACAAAAGTTGAAATGGATGGGAACGTATAGTGGTAGGGGAGTTTATTTCTAATTAACTTGTTGACTTAAATCCCAGAAGTTAACCATTAAACTGAATGCAAGGTGCAAGTAAGTGAGGATTCTTGAAAGGTTTTTGCCATGACTACAGATCATTCACTCATTAATTTAACGCGACATCCACAAATTGGAGGTGTAAGATACAAATTTTGTCATACCGGCCAACATTGACACCATGATGAATTTGTAGTTGGTAGCTTTTAGTAGAATCACAATTACCTGGTTTGTGTGTGGCGGTGGGTTCAAGCCATATGGATTAGTCGGCCAAAAGGTCGGAAACCATGGTTACCCAAAAAGAAAACCTCTCTAAACTTTAAATTCCCGTGTTGCAGACCCATTGATAAGTACTCAGGCATAAGCCGATTTAAGACAAGAGAGGATACAATATATACGTTTATTAATCTTTTGAATTGAAACTTTATAATACACTTATGAGGTTGGTGATGCCGATTCGTATCACGCTAACATTATATTAACTAATCTTTGACCGAAGAGTTTCAAGAAAATCAATATAAACAATTCAAGATTAACAAACTAAAACATAAAAAGGAATTCAAGTCGTTAATTTAATACGCATAAGAAAACTTGAACTTTAATGAAAAACGAGGCTTGTCGACACCCGTGCGTTGCACCGGGCTTAGTCTTTGGGAAAAATCATAGTGTTCCGTCATAACTATGTCATGTGTTTAAACGCTTGTGTATAAGTTATCTTTATTTTATAGCGACAACAATTGTCATACGTACGATAGTGAATTGAATCTAACCAAGCTTGAAACCGACGATAATGAAATAATGCATATACTCTATATGAAATTCAAGAGGAAGAGGACATGAGTATTTGCGTCATTTTACTTGTCCATGTGTGCATTTAACGATCAAAATTAACGACGTTAAAACTTTAATCAGATCCGTAGAAAACCAACACCACAAAGATATGGCCCGAGCAGAAAAAAAAGAAAGAAAGTATAGGCAATGTTTTGGAGAAACTTGACAAACCACAAAGACTATTTATGAAATTCACTCTTACTTTTCATGATACTTGATCCTTTACTTGTAGAAGCATTAGTTCTCAAGCCGAGGCTCACACATGTTTCATGTGTATCTAAAAAAATGGAGATGCACGTCTAAATGTTTAGTTTTATGGGAATTATGAACAAATACGTCTAATATGTTATGCACTTATGGCATGCATGCATGTTACTTTTAAGTTATATAAGCATCATGTTTGAGTCCTTGTATATATGAAAAAAAAACATTTACAATATATCAAAAGTAGCTATTTTGGAGGTGTTCAAAAATGGCCGGAAATCATGATTATCCACATATTTTTTTAACTACTTTGGGCTTGAAAAAGGGCCCTAACCGTCTTGAAATGCGATAACAGTGAGCTTAAGTACATAAGCTAGTATAGTTGATTTCAGTCATTTGACTATCAAGTATGACTAACATTTTAAATTTGAGCTTTCCAATCGAAACTTTCACTTCTTCAAGTATCATCCAGCCATCCAGGTGAAGAGAAACCATCATGGCATCATCAGTTAGTCCAATCTGATTTGGGCTCAACGAAGTCCAACTTAAAAACGCTTATACATTTAGGGAAGAGTTCTTGGGAAATTAACTGTTAAACTAAAAAAGGTAAAACACCACAAAAGTATGACACGTGTAGAATGCATCTAAGGGTAAAATGGGAAATCCAAAATAGTAATTGTAGTATATATCCTTGACCGAGATTTAGGTACCAAATTTCTCGTCTTCTTTATTATTTCCCATCTCTGATTAATTCCATTCGAGTGCATCTCCAGAGAATAAGTTGCATCATGATGGAAATAACAACTTGATGCGTGACCTTTACCATTTTGATTATTTTTTGCATCAAATGGTGATACCCTAACCCTGTGATGATGAGGATTTAAAAAGATGAAAACGTAGATGATGATGGTTTTGCATCAAAAAGTAGCAGTTAAACCACATTAGGTAAATATTTATTTTTTAGTTTATGAATAAAAGTATTTAAATAAAAAAAAATGGTGAGTAAGGTGAGTTTTAGTTGTAAGGTGAGTTCTTATTACGGTTGAAATGTGAGTTGTAAGGTGAGTTTTATTTGAAGAGAGAAAGCTGATGCGACGCTGACGTGTCAAGTGGGTTTACCACCACCACTCCATCCAGCCTAAGAAACAGTTCATGAATCGTTTTGCATCCAAATTGACACATCTTGAATGGTCATTTTAAATTACATCCTCATCCTGATTGTCATTTTAAATTGCATCATCCTCAGGCTTGAGTATCATCGTCATCTTAAATTACAACTCATAAAATGCATCTTCATATTGCAACATCTTCTTGCATCCTTAATTTGCGTCATGTTCATCTTCACATTTAATCACCATCAATTATTTAACATCACCATATGCAGTAATGATTTACTTTTGCCCATAAGAATAAAAAAATCAATTTAATATGATCCATATAAAACCTGAATTTTAATATTATTTTTTTTATTAAAATTTGATCTTAAAAGGAAGAATATACGATACTAATTTAGTTTTCTGTAGATGAAGAATCAAAAGATGCTTTCGTTTGTCGTGATATAAAAATAAAATGTCATCATGTGATGACAAGATGATAGTTAAAAAGACATAACTGCCCCTCAACCTTAATTCATTCCCTTATGCAGCCATTTAGAATTCAAATAATTATTTAAATTATTTCAACCATAGATTTATACATCTTATGGCTGAGATCTTGTCCTATATTTTTTACTTTAATGATGAAAAGAGGAGGAGATATGAAATTAATCATACTATTATTAGTGGGTCCAATTCTAATCAAACCCACACACACGTATAAGATTCAGTCATAAGGTCACAACCCTAACTCACTCACATCAACACATCCGCCTCCAACCTCTCTTGATAAATCGGTCCACAATATACAACAACCAAGAAACAAAATCAATGTAATTTTCATTCTTTCTTTAATCTCATACACCAACCAATTTACATATCCTTTGATTTCGAATCAAAAACACAAACTCTCTTTGGTTTATATTTTGCTAAACCCCGAATCACAACATAAAACCACGAACACCCCTTGTTAAATGACAACGACTTCGAGATCTTTTACTAAATGGTCTCGGGTAGGTTGCGACTGTATTTTTTTTTTTTGTATTTTAGATCTATGATGCGTGACGTTCAAACTTATAAGATCTATATTAATCTTTGTTAAAAATGAACAATCAGAGATCTAGTCTTTTTTTCTTTGGAGTTTTGTTAATAAATGAAGTAGTAGTTGTTGAGATTACTGTGGTGATGGGATTCGTATGTATTGTGGGTTGTTGAGAACTTGGTGGTTGAATTGTATAAGTGGTTCATTTTTTCATTTGGGTTTCTCTCTGTGACTTGTCTTGGACATGACATACACACAGGATTTCAATAATACTTGGAAGGTGTGATAAGGTAAATCCATAAATTGAGTTATTTATAGATCCCAATGATCATGTGTACATTTATTAACCGAACGAAAGGACACATTGACAATCTATATACTTTTGATCTTTTGCATTCTTGGTGGTTGTTGTAACTGGTTGATGCTTCACATCTAAAACTGCTAGAACTATTGATGGTTTTAATGGGTTAACCTCATAAAGACTGCCCATTAAATATATAAACTGAAAAAAGGCTTGCAACTTCAATCAGAAGGCAAATGGAGAGGCTAATAATACGAATGGTAAATGCTTAATATTTATTGAATGTATAAAACTGGATCTTTTATAAGGATATGTACCCTTTGTGCAAGTTACTTTAATTTGTCAAAGTTCCAGCCTTACAAGAGAAATATTTTTTTGGTCAAGGTATTGAGCAAGTAACCCAGTCTTAAAATATACGCCCAACATGTATATTTTTCCCAATTTAAACACGATACAGTTACACCATTAGGGTATAGTTAAATAAACGACAACGATTTAATCAATTCAGGGGGACCGTAGACAAACCGAATAAATCCCAAAATCCTGTTTGATAATCCACTGATTTTCCTTAAGGTCAGACAATGTCGGATGATCTATCCAACAAGTTAATAAGTGAAATATTTGAAAGATTGCCACCTAAATCCCTTATGCGGTTTAGATCTCTCTCCAAATCATGGTGTTCTCATATTCAGAGCACCAATAATGCACACGAGTAGCATGCTCTTCGATCTACAGGAAAAGACACTACCTAAACAATCCTCATCAGGACATGCATATTTTTGACGTAAAAGGTACTGAAAACCGAATAAATTGGTGTTATGTAGATGGAAAACCTGAGATTGTTGATAACATAAAGATTACATGTATACCTTACATTCGGAAGAACCACTTTGATGTCGACGAATCCTGAAAGGCTAGACTTATCAAACAGCAGTGTAAGTTTCCCTACTAACATGCGGTGTTATGGCTAATTGGGTGATACATCTATAAGAGGGTATATTTGGTCAATAATGGGGAATGATGTGCGTAAACTATTACTCTTAAATCATACCATTATCATTGGAACCCAAATATAGGCCGTAGCAACATTTACGCCCTGTCACTGAATTCATAAAAGTACGAGACTTAGGGGTGCAGCAAAACCGAGCCATACCAACCGACACACGAAACCGACACAAACACGACCGTGAAACCGACACCGGTACCCACAAACCGACCTTACTCGGGTCGGGAATCGGGAAGGGATTACCACTATTCGGTACTCGGTTCGGTCGGGACCGGGATAGATTCGTGAGAATCAGCACAAAGCAAAACCACACAAACCGCGAGAATACTCGGGCCTAATCTCGGTTCGGTTCGGGACTCGGGATTAATCGGGTCGGGAGTTCATATAATGGGATTATGTGTCTGTACTATTACTCTAATCATACTATTAGTCTTTGGAACCCATCAATTAGGCGCGTAGCAACTTTACCCCCGGCACCTGATCATTCATACTAGTCGGTATTGATTTTGACCAAAGCACTGATGATTACAAGATTATGAGGATATCCCAAAAATGTTCATTTTTTACACCATTAAGATGGGGGCTTGGTGTCCAATTGCTTCCCCTTCCACCGAGGTTTGATATCAAGAGTCATGCGCATGTTTTTTAATAGAGCATTGCATTGGGTGGTGGTTGGAACCTATAGAAACATAGGCCCCCATTACATATTGACATTTGATTTGACTACTCATGCTTATGGCACAATATTTCTGCCCAAACCTAATTGGGAAACACGTCAACTAACAATCGTCAATGGTTATTTAGCTGTGATTCCTCTTAGAGATTGGAATCAGTCTCCTGATGGTAAAGAAAACAGTATATGGATCTAGAAAGACTCCGGTAAATGTTGGCATGTTGTATATGATTTTGGTCAATTCAAACCTAGATGGAATCATCTAGTTAGAGGAGCGAAGAGTGTTTTGCATCTCACGACCAATGGTTACATGTTGCTCTACATTGGTTACAGATTGCCCAACTTTAGTGAAGGTGATACGTATGGAGTTTATAATCCTGAAACTGGAACGTGGGTTCCCTCTATGATTATGCGTTTTCAAGATTCTCAGCATATTGACATGCAAACATATGTTGAAACCCTTGAGTTGTTAGACACAGAGCCGAACTGTGTGGGGCCAAATGGAAAAAGAAAATTTGATGAGATAGGTAGGTAGTCGCATACAAAGGACTAAGGAGTTCTAAAATTTCCCCAAGTATATTGGTTGATGTCCATTTATTTGGTTTCTTATAATATCATGTGTTTATGCTTTGGGCATTAAGGTTTCGTTTGTTTTTTCAGAGGTTTTACCTCTTCATCTGCAAACCATGTCTGCAAAAGAAGAGTTACATATAAAGTCTTCATCTGCATGAAAAATACCGTTTGTTTTTTGTTCTATTAAAGTACTTCTTTCATTCATTTTTTATCTTTATCTTTTTCAATAGTGTTCAGAGGTGGCAAAACATTTCATTTTTTACGTTTCCTCTGTTTTTTACGTTTTCGTCTATTTTTTTACGTTTTGACATTCTTTTTACGTTTTCGTCTGTTTTTTACGTCTTCATCCGTTATTTAACGTTTTCGTGTTTTTTACGGTTTCCTCTGTTTTTTTTACGTTTTGTACATTTTTTACCTTTTCGTCTGTTTTTTACGTTTTCGTACGTTTATTACGTTTTCGTATGTTTTTTTACGTTTTCGACCGTTTTCAGTTGTTTTTTTACGTTTTCTTACGTTTTCCGTCAGTTTTTACGTTTATGCACGTTTTCGGTGTTTTTTTCACGTTTTCTCTGTTTCCGATCGTTTTCGTATGTTTTGTTACCGTTTTCATATTCCGTTTCCGATGAAGTAACCGAAAACGTTAAAAAGGGCGAACATGTACAAAAAAACGTAACGAAAACGTAAAAAAAACTGCGCAAAACGTAAAAAATGGCGAGAAACGAAAAAAACGGACAAAACTAAAAAAAAAAAAAACAACGAAAACTAAAAAAAAAAAAAAACAGAACGAAGACATAAAAAAAAAAGAATCGACTAAAAAAACGTAAGAAATCGAACGAAAACGTAAAAAAACAGACGAAAACGTAAGATATCGTACGAAAACAGGCGTAAATATAAAAAAGGGAGGAAAACGAACGAAAACACACGAAAACATAAAAAGGCGGACGAAATCGTACCAAAACGGACGAAAACGTAAAAAACAGACGAAAACATAAAAAACGTAAGAAAGCGGGCGAAAACGTAAAAAAACAGACGAAAACGTAAAAAAACGGACAAAAACGTAAAAAGACGGACGAAAACATATAAAAACTGATAAAAACGTACGAAGACGTAAAAAGGTGAAAAATTGGGTGTGGTGGTGGGAGGTGGTGTTGAAGAAGTGGAAAGAAGTGAAATATTATGTCTGAAATATTAAAGAAGTAAGAAGTGCTTTTTAGCACTTATGTCTGCAAAAAAACAAACACACTTCTTTGGTAACCTCTTCCCTCCTGCAGACAAAAGAGGCAAGAAGTGCTTTTTTAGAAAAACAAACGAAACCTAAGTTGTTTTATTGAATAATCTTCATTGTTTAGTGAGGATCGAAGACAGTTGATTTGGATTGTTATCATTTTTTGTGTCTCTTTAGCTATATTCTATCATGTGTATGTTTCAATCTTTACAAATGCATGCGCACTCCTCTAAACTGCATAGGAGGCGGGTTGTGTGTATATAAAGAAGTTCATGGCCGTCCTAAGTAGGGGTGGAAACTCTAAATTTAGTACGGCCTGAAACGGGTCTGTTGGGTAAGATGACCCAACCTAAATCGACCCATTCATAGTTTAGAAGGCTTTGGTTAAAACATCAGACGGGGTGGATCCAAACATGGGGACTGGTATTTAATAATGACCGAGATTTGTAAGGTTCCTCTTGCTATTGGGAAGCATTACAATGAGTTGGTTACTTGTGATGTTATTGATATCGAGGTGTGTCATGTATTATTAGGAAGACCATGGCAACATGATATGGACGTTACACACCAAGGTAAATCAAATATGTATTTGTTTAGATGGAGCGAAAAAACTATTGCTATGTTATCTTTAAGTGTCATTTCTCGTAAGATGAAATTAGAGAATAAGACCTTGGCAACTTTGGTGGCTTCACCAAAGGAGTTTCAAGCTGAAAGGAAGAAGACGAGAGTTTCTTATGCTTTAGTTATGAAAGGCGTTAAAGATGTCATAGAGAATGCAATACCGGTGGTAAATAAACCATTACTAGCTGAATTTGGCATGATTGTGACGGATGATACACTAGACGCTTTGCCACCATTGATATTCAACACCAAATTGATTTGAGTAGAAATACCACTTTATTGGTGTCCATTAGTAACGAGGTTTTGGGTTTCAATTCAATCAAGGAGTTGTACGCAAGTGATGAAGATTTTCATAACACTTGGATGGAGCTCGAAACCAAGCAACATCGGGGTGAGTTTGATTTCAACATTTCAACTATGTAGATGATGGACTATCCATCAATGCTATTTATTAACTTGAAAATTGGGCATGCAATTTCCTCCTTAAATTGATTAAAGCAAATAACTAGATAAATCATGCTAGTTTGCCTTTACCAATTTTGCGATAGTATTGGTATTTCCTAATCCACGAACTCATAAAGCAATCTTACATTAGAGTTTATTTTTATTTGGATAGCTTTAAGAACATGTTCACTAGTATCTATACAACTATATCGCCATTATGTTTTCAATACGCCGGAGACTCTCACGAAACATCCCGTATAATAAAGAGGTGATGAAATCTATATGAAAAATATATTTTATGCAATTTTCTTAACATTTAAGTTTGCTATGAGTTTGATTACATTAGTACAATTCCTACGTTCCTATTATAACTTTCCGAAGCAAGAAAGATGATAGGAATGACTCCTCTCATTGAATCTTACAATCGAAAGGAGTCTCGTTTTACTTCTTTCAAGAAGAAACAAATCATCGTTTACGGTTTAAATCGTGCATTGATACAATTAATAGAAAACAACAAAATTTTAATTAGTTTAGTTAATTTTTTTGATAATAGTCCTTAACAGTGAATCAGTCATGTACTAACAGCTACCCATTTTAAAATTTTTAAACAATAATTTTCTAAAGGCTATGATCCAACTTGAACAAACCACCATCACATCAATTTCACATCAATTGATATGCTAGCAATGGCATATTCAAAAGGTAATTGACGATCAATAATTGCCATCGGTGAAATTCCTAAAACATTATGGGACTTACTTTATTACATTAATATACTAGTAAGCATGTTTCGTCCCATCTATGCCTCGAGCATAAGGTCTCACCAGGTTACCTCAATTAAGTCGTCCAATCAAGAACTGTGATTATGTGACATCAACGTCTCACGAAAAGTGTATAATCACCTTGGGTTTGCAATCTAACTACGTCTCACGTAATGTAAAAGGCAAATGCAAGTGTTTTTACAAATTGGATGGCAACAACTTATTTTAAAAGGGTATTTATATTTGACGTGGCAAATATGTACAAAGAAGCATGCATACATCTTCGTATCATAAATTTTAATAAAAACTTTATTACATTAAGTTATTTATTACTGTATCACTTATTTTCTATACATCTCATGTATAAATAGTGTTACCTTTAAAAATTGACGATTCAACGATGTTTTCAAATTTAAAGATTCTTATTTATCGCCGGAAAAGATTAAAGAATGATTAAAATCATTCAAACCCTAGACCATTCGCTCTTCCTAAATAATTGCAAGATATCAGGGATTTATAGAGTATAAAACCACAAACCCTTGGTGATATGCCTTGCAAGTAAATAGTACTTTTGCAAATTACGTCATTAATAAATTTGATCTCTTTAATTTAGAAAACGCATTATAAACCTATTGAATTGCATGTCTCGTCATGGGAAACCCGAAGGCCATGATTATCAAATGTAAGCCGAACCCAAATTGACACATAAGACAACACAATCAATAGTCTATGATAAATCTTATTTCATAGTTATTAGTCATGTTTATATTTGATTTTTCAAAAGACTCTTTTGTTTTCTTACAAGTCAATACTTAAAACAAAAAACAATATAAACAACTAATACACATAATATTTATTTAATCACTTAACAATTAAGTCATGCAAATATAAATGAAGATTCTAATTATCTAATAATTAAAGTATGTATATATATATATATATATATATATTTATATAAGGCTCCTTCATCCAATGAATCCGGCCACATACATCG
Source organism: Tanacetum coccineum (assembly GCA_026074375.1). Lineage (NCBI taxonomy): Eukaryota > Viridiplantae > Streptophyta > Magnoliopsida > Asterales > Asteraceae > Tanacetum > Tanacetum coccineum. The sequence continues at coordinate 36,597 of BQNB010029558.1, read as the reverse complement.
ATATAATCGATTGCGTAAGCCATATATAAATATATACCACATAGCACATAAAAGCTGATAGAAAATTTTCAGGCCCTGACATGACATAGCTAGGGTCTTCCTCAACTTTAGCAGTAAACTATAAAGTTGTAGCTTATTGAGTCGTGGATCTACCATTAAAATTTAAAAAAAATCGACATACGATGAATATTTCACGAATTTTTTAGTAATAGGGTGTCAAAAAATCCGAAAATAAAAAAAACTCAACTTTTAATGTTTAGGTTTATCAAATCATCAAAGTTGCATGAACAATCAATTTAACACTTAAATCAAGATTATATATCATATATCGATCCATGATAAACTTGCATGCGTTTATCACGGATACCAAATTAACAATTAATTATCAATTAAAAACGATCAATTAACAATTTAAACTATTGAATTTAAACATATAAAATTACAAACAACCTAGGGTTTCGTCTAATTAGTTTTATCCACAATAAAGATCTAATCTTTATAATTAAAAATGCCCAAAGGGCTTATAAAATTAACTAAGAACCAAAATTTGTCCAATTAAATATCTTTGTAATCTTTTTTTTTGGTAACCATGGTTTCCGACACACTGGCCGAATAATCCACGGGGTTTGAACCCACCGCCACACAGACTCAAACCAGGTAAAGCCCTCCCTTTTCAGGAGGTTGGTGTGGCCACTTCAAGGTTGTTTGCACCTAGCAGGAATTGAACTTGAGACCTCACACATTTTTTAGTGATAGCCACAAACCCTTTTGCCACTAGGCCACCCTTGAGTGGTTAAATATCTTTGTAATCACAATTCTATACGATGGCTCGTGATGCCATTGTTGGGTTTTTACAACTAATTAACCTTTAATCTACACGAGTACGCAGCGGAATAAATAAACACGTAAAAATATGTAATTAACAAAGGGATCAAGAAGCGTGTACCTTTTAGCAATAAACGAACACTATTCTTGAATATACGCGTATGTATAAATCTTATACGCGAAAACCACAGAACCTAAACAAGTTAGCAAAGTAGATAACCTCTATGGTATGCATACACTACACGTCACCGAGATACTACGTTAGAATGCTAGTACTTGCTTCACGATTAAAACAAGCAAACACGATGTTCTTGTTTTAATTCTTGGTGTCACATGATCGAATACCACCTGGGAGTTATTAATCGATCATCAAAAACAAGGAGAAAAGGATCAACACTTTGCATGCATATAATATAGCATGCAAAGTATACGTATGACTTTGCATGACAAATTCATGCATAGATTAGGCAAAATCATGCATAGGTAGATTATAAGTCAACTGGCTTTTCTTTAGGGATTTATCATAATGTCGTAGGATATGTATGTCTAGCGTCAAAGATTAATGAACCAAAAGGGTTGATTATATAGCCCAATGACTTGGTCTCTAAGTCATCATACAACACCTTCTCAAGTTTCATAAATCGACATTTGGATTCTTCCTTTTTTCTTGTTCGACCGGTCACAACCAACACCCCACGGGTTTGGTTTTCGTACTAACAAGTCCCTCTCTTGTTAATATCTATTAATTAGATATAACGTCTAACGTTATAATTAAATACCGTTTAATTATTTCATGAAACATATTAATGTATTCAATACATTAATAAACGTATCCTCTGTGTATACGTGTGTGCCCCCATAGGCTCACGTAATTTCCCGGACATATATTCTTTGATATATGTACATATCCCAACAAATACGAGCAATAAAATTATTTATCACAATATTAATCTAACCTTGCGTGATGGCCCTGAACTACTTCTTCCGGAAGTTGGAGGATTCAGCTGATGACAAGTTCAAAGAGTTAGAAAATATTTCATTACTAGTAAAGGATATCGAATTAATGGTACAATAATGTATATACCTCATCAAACTTCATAAAATTTTGGGTGTCTAACTCATCGTTGACTTCTGGTTTAAAAGCTGCTTCCATTTCATGCGGTTCATCCTACACAACATCCTTGAACCATGGATGTGTTGGAATATGAACAAATATAAATTATATATGTCTGATTATTCGAGCCTAAAGGGACGCACACGTTAATATGTAGAACAATGTATTTAATATATTAATGTAATATATTAATGTTTAAACAAACGATCGTTAAATGTTTAACAAGAATAAAATATCAGTCATTAATAATTAAAAAAGACTGATATGCAGAATCGGGAGAAAAAGGAAAAAGATTTGGTCTTGTCCCCTTTTCCTTAATGGCCGAATATCTCCTTCCATTTGGGAGGAGATTGCTAGTTATCCAACCAAGTCTATGAGGGCTATAAAAGGAGGACCAAGGGTGTTTTGAAAATAGAACTTAAAAAAAATTCTCTCCTTTGTCTCTCTTGTTATTCGGCCGGCCCCTAACCCACAAAGGGTTTCGGTTTTCTCCTCCTCCTTGTCGTGTGATCATACAAACAACCTTTAAGGTTTTGTTTTGTGATTTAATCTCAAGAAGGTGTTTCGTGTGTTGATTGGATCAAAGACGAAGAGATCGTTTGTTTAAACACTATTAGTACTAGCATACACATTGTTTGCTAAGAACGTATTGTGTGTGGAAACTTAGAGAGATCATACTTTTGATCTTGGTGGTTCGCGTGGTATTATACACACGCGTATATTGAAGACGGTGTTAACGGTTACCTATTAAATCGGTGTATCGTTTCGTGCAAAAGGTATACACTTCAATCCTTTGTTAATTACATAATTCTATACGTGTTTGATCTTTCCGCTGCGTACTCGTGATATGTTTAATTGTTAATAGATGTAAAATCCAACAGTGGCATCACGAGCCATCGTATATGAATTTGTAATTACAAGAATAAAATTGGACAAAAAAATTAGGGTTCTTGATTAATTTTTTAAGCCCTTTGGGCGTTTTATGCATCAAGATTCGATCTTTATGCATCAAGATCCAATTTTTATTGGTTATAAAATTAATTAGACGAATTCTAGGTTGTATGCAATTTTATGAATAAAAACTTGATGTGTTTAAATTGTTAATTGATCCGGTTTTATGTTATAATTAATTGTTAATTCGGTATCCATGGTAAATACATGCATATTTTATCATGGAAAGATATATGATATTAATCATGTTAATTGTTAAAATTATTATGCAAATATGATGATCAAGACTTAAACATAGAACACTAAATTTATGTGGTTTCGATCCACGACTTTAAAAGCTAGGGAAGACCTTGACAATGTCTTAATGGGGCCTAACTAAAAATCAAAAAAAAAAATATTTTTCCCAAACCCTAGGCCAATGGCCGGTTCTCCATGCCCACACACAACAACACACTTCTCTTTTCTATAAACTCATAATCATCACTTCATTTTCCTATACATGCAAGTCACTCTTCATCTCTTATTTTCAAATCTCTTCTCCATCTTTTTCTTCCTCCCCATTGCTGCCGAAATTGGCCTCACCACCACCACCATCATACAAAAATTTTATCTCATTTTTATCCTCTTATCACCATCCTAAAGCCTCTTACCAAAGTTTGGTAGTTTTTCCTTGAAGAATTTGAAGGAGTTAGGGCTAGTTTCTTGAAGCTTTTGATTGGGTTTTGTGGGAAGAGATATTATTTACCATTTGAGAAGGCGGTTAGAAAGCATTATAAACTTGGATTTGAAGTTGCTTGGGTTCGAATTCAGCCCCTTGTGCAAGAAGGGTTTTTCTTGTTTTGATACTCAAAGCCTAAGACCTTTCTTGTTTGTAAGTAATCATTCTTTATTAGTCCTACCTTTTTATTTTTTGTTTTCTTTAATTTTAATCCATAAACATAGTTGTTTAAGTTCTATAAATATATATGTGATTATGATCTTGAGGGTGTGTTAGATTAGTTATGGCATTGGGTTAGGTATTAGATGATTAAAATGAAGTTATAAAGGTTTTAAGTTGAAATAATGGGACGGTTTTGAAAACAGTAGCAAAACGTGTGAATATCTAACAATATTTGGATTAGAGCCTATGATTAAATTACATGACTGGAAATATATATGTCTTAGCATCATAGGATAGTTGGATGCTTAACCAACTCCTCCGGATGAGGGAGTTATGGCCAAAACAAGAAAATAGGTCAAATCTGGACATGTGATTGGAATACGAGTTAAACTCCAAATTTTTGCCATAAAATAATAGATCTTAAAGATTGGGTCAGTGGTAGACATCATAAGGAAGCCATAGCCTTTGACCTCACCTTCATTGCTATCATGGTTTGGGATTTATGGCCATTTTAGTAAAGGGTAAATTTTTTTAAACTTTCTGTTTTGGATAACCAGGGGTAAAATAGTCTTTTCACATAGCTACGAAACTTTATAGATTATGAGGCTGGAATTTTTGGAAACTAGACTCAAATAGCTTTCCAGGGGTAAAAGCCTCATCTATAGAACATTTGTGAGCTAGGAGATATGAGTCCATGAAGTCAAGTTAAATTCAGAAACCTAGTTTTTACGTCTAGTCAACAATGTAAAAACGTATCGTACACCGTGATAAAATAAAAATTAAAAGCCGAAACTTAGTAGATGTTCATTTTCCTATAAGACCAGGTCACAAGTCATTTTAGGGTTAAAAAGGACTTGGGGAAGTTCTAGTGGAATGCCATGCTTATCTCGGAAACACATCTCATGATCACATGTTTAATTTTTACGTATTGTTACTTTCTACGTACTAAGTCGCGTCACTCCTATAGGTTGTCGGTGATTGTTGGTGATCTCTCTCGATCTATATACTCAGCTTCTCGATCCTCATCGCTTATTTAACTTACGGTTGTTTATAGCCTCGCTTTTAAAATATTTTTTTCCTAACCCGCGAGGGAGATGCATGCTAGTTTTTATAAAACGAACACAAGTAGGTTTTTCTCCTATGCTTGGACCCGTATGTGAATATATGTTGTTGCTTGAGTAGCTTTCGTCATAAGACCCCAATCGTGAGCCGTCAACTACCTATGATGGGTAGCCGCTCATACAATTAATAGCGCTATGGGCTTGACAACCCGGTTCGGTTTTTGGGAAGTTTGAATCCGGAAAGTGAGCACTCCTAATGTACGGACATATTGTAAGGAGATTTAAGTAGGTATCTGAGGTTAAAACTGGACGCTATGGACTCATGGGAAGTACGGCTCATCCACTAGAACAAACTATAAGAGAAGTTTAAGGTGGAGTGGTTAACATTCCTAAAGTATTCAGGTTTTTAACATGCTTCACGCTGACCTGATTCTTCGCTTCTTTATGCATTCGATTGGAGTTACCGTGAACCATGGCATGTCACTACAGTGTACACGTTTTTAACCATTCTTTAATCTTTATATTTGAAAACACGTTGAATCGTCAAATTTTAAAAAGGTAACACTATTTATACATTAGATGTATTGAAAATATGTGATATCATAATAAATAACTTAATTGAGTAAAGTTTTTATTTAAATCTATGATACAAAGATGTATGCATGCTTCTTCGTACATATTTGTGACAACAAATATTATACCCTTTTAAATAAGTTATTGCCATCCAATTTGTAAAAACACTTATAGATGCCTTTTACTATGCGTGAGACGTATGTAGATCGTAATCCCAAGGTGATTATACACTTTTCCATGAGACGTTAGTGTTACATAATCATAGTTTTTGATTGGACAACTTAATCGGTTTATAGGTGAGACCTTAGATCGTGGCATAGATGGGATAAACATGCTTACTAGAATATTATTTAATAAATTAAGTCCTATAATGTTCTAGGAATTGCACCGGTGGCAATTATTGATCGTCAATTACCTTTTAAGTACACCATCACTAGCAGATCAACTGATGTGGTGGTGGTATGTCAAGTAGGATCCTAGTCTTTGGAAAATTAATTGTTTATTTAATTAAACATGGGTAATTAATTTTCTTCAAGAAGTTTTATCAAAAATACTAATTCTTGAACTTTAAACTATGTTTTGTAGATGGCACACCAACCTGTTTAAAACATAAACCATTCGGCTTTCAGGTCGACGTTTGAAAGGGAAAAACTTTCTGAAAATAATTTCAATGACTGGTTTCGTCAACTTAAGTTAGTCTTGAGAGTTGAAAAGAAAATGTTTGTCATTGAACAGCCATTACCCGCGGCTCCTGCTACTAATTCTGATGCACAAGTGTTGTTAGAATGGAAGGCAGTTTATGATGCATATAATGAGGTTGCTTGTCTTATACTTGGTAGTATGACTGCTGAGCTTCATAGACATTTTTAAAACTCCTTACCACATGACATGATAAAAGAGCTTAAAGCTATGTTTGAAAAACAAGCTGGAGTAGAGAGGTTTGACCTAATCCAAACTTTCCATGCTTGCAAACAAGAGGAGGGTAAACCACTTGCTGCATATGTCATCCTGATGAAAGGATATGTAGATCAATTGGAACGTCTTGGTTATGTGCTACCACAGGAAATTATAGTAGGTCTTATCTTAAATGGCCTTATTACATATTTTTCTGGTTTTGTAAGAAATTACAATATGCATAACATAGGGAAGACAGTGGGTGAACTACATGCTATGCTCATTAAGTATGAAAAGGGTTTACCTAAAAAGGCTGAAACACCACAAGTAATGATGATTAAAGGTGGTAAAATCCAGAAAGCCAATAAGAAATCGCATAAAGTAAAAGGCAATGGTAAAGCTAATGGCAATGGAAAAGATAAACAAGTTTATATCCCTAAGCCTAAAAACCTTAAACATTCTGCTAAAGAGCACCCAGTTAAGGATGACACCTATCACCACTACAAGGAGGTGGTTATTGGAAGAGGAATTGTCATGTATATGTTGCTGAGTTGTTGAAGAAAAAGAAGCAAGTTGGCTCTGCTAGTTCTTCAGGTAGCTTTACAATAGAATTATTTGCTTTCCCTAATAAATCCTGGGTGTATGACACTGGTTGTGGTACTCACATTTATATTTCAAAACAGGGGTTCAGAGAAGCAAAGAAGCTGAAACAAGGAGCTCTCTATTTGTACGTGGGCAATGGTGTTTGTGCGCAAGTAGACGCCATAGGAAGTTTTGACTTGGTTTTTCCTAATGGCCTTGTGATTTTTTAGACAATTGTTATTATGCACCTTCTATAACTAAAGGTGTTGTTTTAGTTCACCGTTTAGTTGAAAATAAATTTGTCCAGCATTTTACAGATTTTGGTATTTTAGTTTCTAAGAACAATGTTCATTATTTTAATGCTATTCCCAGCAATGGTATTTATGAAATTGATATGCATAATCTTGTACCAAATGTTAATTCTATTTATAATGTTAGCACTAAAAGAGCCAAACACAATTTGGACTCTACTTATCTATGGCACTGCCGTCTTGCTCATATAAGTAAGAAACGTATTGAAAAGCTGCAACAGGAAGGGCTTTTAAAATCAACAGATGATGAGTCATTTGATCAATGCGTATCTTGTTTATCGGGTAAGATGACAAGGAAATCGTTTCCACATCGTCCCGAAAGGGCGACTAATCTTCTTGGAATAATACATACTGATGTGTGTGGTCCACTTAGACATGTGTCAAAACAAGGTGCTAGCTACTTCATTACATTCACGGATGATTATAGTCATTATGGTTATGTTTATCTTCTTAAACATAAACATGAGGTCTTTGAAACATTCAAGGTGTTTAAGAATGAAGTGGAAAATCAACTCGGGAAGACAATCAAGGCTCTTCGATCAGATCGAGGTGGTGAATACATAAGCCAAGAGTTTAAAGATTATCTTAAAGCTTGTGGAATTGTCCAGCAGCTTACTCCTCCATACACACCACAACACAATGGTGTGTCTAAAAGGAGAAATCATACCTTGTTAGACATGGTTTGATATATGATGAATCTTACTACTCTACCGTTATCCTTTTGGGATTATGCTCTAGAGTCTGCAACACGCATTCTCAATATGGTTCCAACCAAGAAGGTTGATAAGACTCCATATGAACTATGGTATGGAAAAATTCCTAATTTGTCCTACTTAAAGGTCTGGGGATGTGAGGCACTTGTGAAGCGGGATATGCTTGACAAACTCCAACAAAGATTTGTTAAGTGTATCTTTATAGGATACCCAAAGGAAACAATGGGTTACTATTTCTACTTCCACCCTGAAAACAAAATAGTTGTTGCGAGATATGCTGAGTTCTTTGAGAAAAATCTCATATCTCAAGAAGTTAGTGGGAGGGCCATAGATCTTGAAAAAATTCAAGATGAAGATACATTACCTTTTGAAATCACTAGCGAAATTCCTATAGAGGTTGAAGGTTTTAAACCACCTCAAGAGGAAGAGATTCTGATTCATAGGTCTGAAAGGACACGTTGAGCTCCAAGTCGTTTATGTCTAAATGTAGAGGCAAAGGAGCATAGTCTAGGGGATCTTAATGAACCCACTAGCTATAAAGCCGCGATGTTAGATTCTGAATCTAATAAGTGGATCGATGCTATGAATGCGGAAATACAATCCATGATGGACAATATAGTATGGGTCCTGGTCGATCTTCCTCCTGGCTGTAAGACTGTTAGGAGTAAGTGGATTTTTAAGAAAAAGAGTGACATGGATGGTATTGTACACACCTATAAAGCTCATCTTGTAGCAAAAGGTTATACTCAACTCTACGAGGTTGATTATGAAGAAACATTCTCACCCGTCGCTGACATTAGAGCTATTAGGATTCTCATATCCATAACGGCATACTATGATTATGAGATGTGACAAATGGATATAAAAACAACCTTCTTAAATGGTTATCTTGATGAAGACATTTATATGGTACAACCTGAAGGTTTTGTTAATCCTAATCATCCTAGAAAAGTATGCAAGCTTCAAAGACCCATTTATGGTCTTATGCAAGCATCAAGAAGCTGGAATAAAAGATTTGATAAGGAAATTAAATGGTTTGGATTTTCTTAAAATCTTAATGAGCCATGTGTATATCAAAAGGTTAGCGGAATAATGTTACATTCGTCATCTTATATGTTGATGACATAATCATCATGGGGAATCACATTCCAAGTTTACAAAGTGTAAAAGATTATCATGGAAAGTGTTTTGCTATAAAGGATTTGGGGGAAGCAACATTTATTCTTGGAATCAAAATCTACAGAGATAGGTTAAAGTGATTGATTGGACTTGGTCAAAATGCTTACATGGATAAGATCTTAAAGAGATATAGAATGGATAATTCCAAACGTGGTCATATCCCCATGCAAGAAAGACTTGACTTGAATAAAACACAAGGTGCTTCAACACCTGAAGAGATGAAGTGTATGCAAAATGTACCTTATACTTTGGCTGTGGGATCCATTATGTATGCTGTAAGATACACTAGACCTAATGTTGCGTTCACGCAAAATATTACCAGCCGGTTTCAATAGAATCCTGGTGAATGTCACTAGACTGCTGTGAAAAATATTCTTAAGTATTTAAGAAATACTAAAGATATGTTTTTGGTTTATGGTAGAAATACAGAAGCTGAACTTTGAGTTGATTGCTATTGCAATACTAGATTTGAGATCGATATAGATGATATGAAATCTCTGACAGGATACATTTCATTTTGAACGGAAGCGCAGTAGACTAGAAAAGCTCCAAGTAAAGTACTACTGCAAAGCCAGCTACATAAGCTGAATTACATAGTTGCTTCAGAAGTAGTAATGGAAGATATTTAGATTAGGAAGTTTATTTCAGGGCTTGGTATAGTACCAACAATAAACGAACCAATTAAGTTGTTTTGCGACAATTTAGCCACACTTCTTTTTGCCAACGAACCAGGAGTTTAGAAAGGCACCAGGCACTACCATAGGAGATATCATTATGTTCATGAGTACATTACACTACACGAAATAAGATTCCTTAAAGTTCACACAAATGACAATCTGGTTGATCCTTTTACGATGGCTTTACCTATAGGAAAGCTTACTCAACATGCTAGGAGCATGGGACTTCGTTTAGCTAGTAGTTTCATGTAGATCTGTGTTTAGTATTTGGATAAGGGATGTTTGAACAATTTATTTTATGATAATGATACTTGGTATTCTGTTATACATATATCTTAAATTGTGTCCTATATTTGCATGTTTAAATCCATGAATAATAATAGTTATTATTCTAAATTAATCCGTTGTCGATTAACAATATGGGAATATTGTTAAACTAAGACAATTCTGAGTGATTGGTGATATTGTTGATATTAAGGATGTGTCCACCAAACTCACATGATATTCATAAGATGAGTATTGGATTTCCCCAACACAAGGATATTACTTTATGGATCGTCGTCATCAAGTAAACCTTGTAAGTGATTTTATTTACAAAATCCTTAGACTTGAGATGCAAGTAGGTCTTGCATATGTGGATAATCCTTCTTGATCTAGTCTAAGTTATCCTGAAAATGGATAACTAATAAGGGCTATTTCAGAAGTGATTTTGAAACATGATGACTTGGCACTTGTAGTCAATATAGAATTTGTTCCTTCAAATGTTGAAGAATGATGCCACTGGGCCCCTCGTAGAATTAATCAGATGTGTGTATGGCCGTACCCGAAAACTCATGAAGATATGTCTCATTGATTTTTGATAATCTTGATTAGTTACATATACGAGAAACAGAATCGTTAAATAATGGAATGACATTGATCAATATCCATTTTTAACACGGTATCGAAAACAAAGGATTGTAAATTCATAAATTATTTTGTCCGTGTTTTGAGAAACCATACTCGGATGTTTCTGGGAGCATTGGCGTGTTGCTAGACGTTTACCAATGTTATTATATAATTTATACATGTCCAAGTGGGGGCTGTTGGAATATGAACAAATATAAATTATATATGTCCGGAAATTGTTCGTGCCTAAAGGGATGCACACGTTAATATGTAGAACAATGTATTTAATATATTAATGTAATATATTAATTAATGTTTAAACAAATGATGATTAAAGGTTTAACAAGAATAAAATATTAGTTTTTAATAGTTAAAAGACTGATATGCAGAATCAGGAGAAAAAAGAAAAGATTTGTTTTGTCCCCTTTTCCTTGATGGCCGAATATCTTCTTCCATATGGGAGGAGATTGTTTGTTATCCAACCAAGTCTATGAGGGCTATAAAAGGAGGACCAATGATGTTTTGAAAATAGAATTTGAAACCCAAAAACCTCTCCCTTGTCTCTCTTAGTATTCGGCCGGCCCCAAACCCATAAAGGGTTTTGGTTTTCTCCTCTTCCTTATCGTGCGATCATACAAACAACCTTTAAGGTTTTGTTTTGTGATTTAATCTCAAGAAGGTGTTTTGTGTGTTGAATCGGATCAAAGACGAAGAGATCGTTGGTTTAAACACTATTAGTACTAGCATACACATTGTTTGCTAAGAACATATTGTGTGTGGAAACTTAAAGAGATCATACTTTTGATCTTGGTGGTTCACGTGGTATTATACACACGCGTATATTGAAGACGGTGTTAACAGTTACGTATTAAATCGGTGTATCGTTTCATGCAAAAGGTATACACTTCAATCCTTTGTTAATTACACAATTCTATACGTGTTTGATCTTTTCGCTGCGTACTCATGATATGTTTAATTGTTAATAGATGTAAAATCCAACAGTGAAAACATAGAGGCTATCTTTTTTTTGCATCACAGAAAAAGGTATAATTTCTATATTTTTTATCTTGATGGGTTGTGTTAATCGGTTATAACTTGTGTAGTGTTTGTAATTTGGAATGTGTAGGTTTCTTACACATTGTGTCAATTAAGTTTAGGCAATCAGTTGTATTTGCTGTAATGAAAAGCATTTTTACATATGTTTTTTGGTGTTCTCTTAGGCAATCAGTTGATTTGGTTAGTTTAGGTTAAGTAAGTTTATGCATTAATAATTTGGAATGGGCAGGAATCTTAGGCTTTGTGTCAAGTAAGTTTATGCATTATTTTCTTTTTCTGTTGTGTTTCGCGTTTATGTAAATTCTTGCTTAAAACTCGCGTTTTTCTTACCTAAAACCTTACCTTTAATAAATTAAATTTACACTATACTCTAATTTAAAAACTTATAAACTAAAAATCAAAAAAAAAAATATTTTTCCCAAACCCTAGGCCTATGGCCGGTTCTCCATACCCACACACAACAACACACTTCTCTTTTCTATAAACTCATAATCATCACTTCATTTTCCTATACATGCAAGTCACTCTTCATCTCTTATTTTCAAATCTCTTCTCCATCTTTTTCTTCCTCCCCATTGCTGCCGAAATTGGCCTCACCACCACCACCATCATACAAAAATTTTATCTCATTTTTATCCTCTTATCACCATCCTAAAGCCTCTTACAAAGTTTGGTAGTTTTTCTTGAAGATTTGAAGGAGTTAGGGCTTGTTTCTTGAAGCTTTTGATTGGGGTTTTGTGGGAAGAGTATTATTACCATTTGAGAAGGGTTAGAAGCATTATAAACTTGGATTTTGAAGGTTGCTTGGGTTCGAATTCAGCCCTTGTGCAAGAAGGGTGTTCTTGTTTTGATTCTCTAGCCTAAGTCTTTCTTTTTGTAAGTTAATCTTTCTTTTATTAGTCCTACCTTTTTATTTTTTGTTTTCTTTAATTTTAATCCATAAACATAGTTGTTTAAGTTCTATAAATATATATGTGATTATGATCTTGAGGGTGTGTTAGATTAGTTATGGCATTGGGTTAGGTATTAGATGATTAAAATGAAGTTATAAAGGTTTTAAGTTGAAATAATGGGACGGTTTTGAAAACAGTAGCAAAACGTGTGAATATCTAACAATATTTGGATTAGAGCCTATGATTAAATTACATGACTGGAAATATATATGTCTTAGCATCATAGGATAGTTGGATGCTTAACCAACTCCTCCGGATGAGGGAGTTATGGCCAAAACAAGAAAATAGGTCAAATCTGGACATATGTTTAGAATACGAGTTAAACTCCAAATTTTTGCCATAAAATAATAGATCTTAAAGATTGAGTCAGTGGTAGACATCATAAGGAAGCCATAGCCTTTGACCTCACCTTCATTGCTATTATGGTTTGGGATTTATGGCCATTTTAGTAAAGGGTAAATTTTTTTCTAACTTTATGTTTTGGATAACCAGGGGTAAAATAGTCTTTTCACATAGCTACGAAACTTTGTAGATTATGAGGCTGGCATTTTGGAAACTAGACTCAAATAGCTGAAAGCCTCACATTTAAAACATTCGTGAGCTAGGATATATGAGTCCATGAAATCAAGTTAAAATCAGAAACTAAGTTTTTACGTCTAGTCAATAATGTAAAAACGTATCGTACACCGTGATAAAATAAAAATTAAAAGCCGAAACTTAGTAGATGTTCATTTTCCTATAAGACCAGGTCACAAGTCATTTTAGGGTTAATAAGGACTTGGGGAAGTTCTAGTGGAATGCCATGCTTATCTCGGAAACACATCTCATGATCACATGTTTAATTTTTACGTATTGTTACTTTCTACGTACTAAGTCGCGTCACTCCTATAGGTGGTCGGTGATTGTTGGTGATCTCTCTCGATCTATATACTCAGCTTCTCGATCCTCATCGCTTATTTAACTTACGGTGAGTTTATAGCCTCGCTTTTAAATATTTTTCCTAAACCCCGCGAGGGAGATGCATGCTAGTTTTTATAAAACGAACACAAGTAGTTTTCTTCTTGTATGCTTGGACCCGTATGTGAATATATGTTGTTGCTTGAGTAGCTTTCGTCATAAGACCCCAATCGTGAGCCGTCAACTACCTATGATGGGTAGCCGCTCATACAATTAATAGCGCTATGGGCTTGACAACCCGGTTCGGTTTTTGGGAAGTTTGAATCCGGAAAGTGAGCACTCCCAATGTACGGACATATTGTATGGAGATTTGAGTAGGTATCTGACGAAATACCTAGCCTGGGGGCATTCATTGTATTATTAATTGTTTATGGAATTCGTCAATGGGATCGGTGTCGCGAGCTCAATGCAACTGTTGGTTATTAGCTTGTCTGATCAACAAGTCTATATGATGCTTATGAATATTATAATGCTTGTGTTCAACCCTTTTTCAACTGTTTATTACTTATAAAACCTATGAATTCACTCAACCTCGTGTTGACTTTTTAGCATGTTTCATCTCAGGTAATTGAAGTCTGGAGACTTGGAGGCAATAAAGAGGAGGATTCGCGCTAACATTTTGTGCATTACTTTAAAAATCCATTCCTTAACAAAAACTTAATTTAGTTTGTTAAAATCAAACTTGTTTTATGTATGGTAACGATCTCTTGGGACTACGCTTTTGAACTCTGAATGAATGGAATGGAATGGTTGTTTGTTTTAAAACGTCTCTTTGAGTCGTTCTTTATTTCTTGCGACTATTGTACTTTTATTTAACACCCAAATTGTTGGTTCCGCTGCGTGTAAATTTGGGGGTGTTAAAGATTGGTATCAAGAGCCACAGGTTATAGAGAACTAGGTTGTTTTCAAAACCTAAACTATAACTTTATTTTTAAAATTTTAGCGCGCAAATTCCTCATGATGCCGGCCAAGTCGTTCTTGCAATTACGTTTCTAGCATTATATATTGCGGGTGTATTATCACTAAGTATTTATTAATAAATACTATGATATATATGTCGAGATATATATTTATTATTAAACTTTACATATTAAAGTTTTTATCATACTTTGAAAGTCTCATATCTAATGTATTGCATACATTCATATTCGCATATATTCATATATTCATATATCTTATCGTCTGGAGCATCTCTAATAGGTTAAACTTCTCATTTAGAGCACCACTAATAGATAAGTATTCAAACCGCCGAGAAAAGACACTCTTAAGGCCGAGAAAAGGAAGAGATTAAACTACTTTCTCATTCATAGATAGTTCATAGGACACAAAAGTCGACTCCGTTATAAGAAGTCAAAAGTGAGAGTGACACTGAAAGGATGTGTATACACAATACACTCGCCATTGCAGTAACAAGTTTATAAAGAGGGAGAATGATAGTTTATTTATGTGACGAGAGGAAACAATTAAAATGAAAAGGATAATAAATAATTCTAACCACAAATTTCAAATGAGGGGAAATTTGGAAACAGATCCATTCATTTTTGTAAATGCGTCTAAGGCTGTGTTTGGCAACAAGCATTTTGGAGCGTTTTGGAGTGACAAGCGGCAAGCAGTAAACATTTTAGATGAAAAGCTTGTTTGGCAACACCTCAACAAGCGTTTGAATATTGTTTAACCGCTCCAATCTCAAATGCTTCTTGAAGAAGCATTTCATAACTGCTCCAAGCAGTTTGTTATAAAATTTCGTTTATGCCCTCAAATATAAAATTTATAATTTCTTTAATTAAGTTATATGCCCTTTTTTGTAATTTTACACTTTTTAATTACAGCTACATTACCAAACATCTTTTTTAAACAAACTGTTACTGCTTACTACTGCTGCTAATTACCCCTGCTTACTTGCTACTGCTACCATAGCCTAAAATATGTGTGATTGTGGTTACTTCTCATATTTCTTATTTCAAAAATTCTTCTCATTTGATCCTGAACTAAAGAGAGAGAGAAAGTTGTATTCACCGACACACATACAAAAGAGAAGATATTATCGATCAAGACCTATTTATTGACTTTCTAAGTTTTATATTAGTAAATATGCACGTTTATATGAAATAATACTCCGTAGTTCATACAAAATCTGATAGTTGCACGATTGGCATGCATTGCTGTGGACTTGACGCACTTGAAGCAATTTCGCAAAATAATTAATCTCACTGTTTCAACCATCTACCAAGCCAAACTATGCAACTTAAGTGACACAATTAGAGTAAATTACCATAATAACACAAGACAGAACATTAATATAGGATCGAGAAAAGTAATTGAAAACCAATTCATAGTAACTACTAAACAATCTATTCTTGTCAAACGCTCACACACGATAACAATAATACTAAAGTCAGAAACATTAGAAACTGCCACAAGAGAAAACAAGTTTGTTAACTTGTCAACCTGGGCAAACCATAACACACAGCATTACGTACCCCAAGCCCTAGCTATGAATCAGTATAAAGATAACTCGTCACTTAGGCTTTTCATAAACTACTGTACACTTATATAATGTTATTTTCCGGCCACCGCCTATTCCCAACACTTTTTTTACAAATCTAACAGCAACAAACGTGACCGGTAAATACTAATTTGTTTAGGTCACGTTGGTTTGTTTGTATTTGGTAAAATGATTTTAAGGAAAGGGGCTGCTTTTTTAATTAATGGAAAATGCAAGGGGTAGTTGCTGCGGGGAGTTCCCATTAATGGGCAAGAACCTGATTATAATACACAAGTCATGCCTCCGATCCCATAGCTAGCTATTTGATTGATTATGGCACCATTGTGTCACCAGCTGACGTCAACATTTG
Organism: Tanacetum coccineum; assembly: GCA_026074375.1. Taxonomy (NCBI): domain Eukaryota; kingdom Viridiplantae; phylum Streptophyta; class Magnoliopsida; order Asterales; family Asteraceae; genus Tanacetum; species Tanacetum coccineum. The sequence continues at coordinate 20,128 of BQNB010029558.1, read as the reverse complement.
CATGTCAGTTTCTTCTGCTGTGTTTGTTGCGTAATCCATCTTCAGTTCACCAGCTGTTTATGTTCAAGAAAAAGTTTTATGTTACTGGAGAAAACATGGTTAAGGGAAAGACAGTATTTTAGCATAATGCAAGTCGGGCATAATTAGTAAAGAGTCAAAACGGTAAACACATTTTACTAAAATAAATGCTTGTGAACCTGAGACCTCTTGTGAGGACATCAGGGTGCATAACCACTAGGATACTTTGGTGGTGCTAACACATTGTTAAAAGAAACAGAATTTTGAAAAAAATAACTATTAAAACAATTGAGACATTAAAAGATAAAATATAATTTGATTTGACCCGTTATTAACAGGGTCTAAATTGCCACATATGGACTCATGATGTTAGGTCATAGAAACAGACTTTTTTGCAAAAAGCAAACGGATAGATGCTAACAGGACTTCCGAACGTCAAAGAAACACAAATTTGAGGAGCAACAAATTACGTCTTTCAGGAAATGAAATAAAGAATTATAGTTTTCACTTAAGTAGGTAAAATTACTAACCGTATAAAGCATCACTGGATGCACTCCGCATAAGATCTGCTCAAAGTTGAACAATAATTAGTGGCGATGACGAAAACAATGGTTGTAGTTTAAGTTGCCACTGGCTATACAACAAACACGCAATAATAATAGAAAAGAAATTACCAGGATTATCACGCAGTGCCTTTACAGCATCAAAGTTCTTGTACGTATAACCCACAAAATTCAAGTCCTTTGGATTTAACTGCTGCTGCATATAAATGTTGAGAATACAAGCGTTACAATACAACTATTATAAACAATCACTCAAACAGGCCTTATCGCTTTATCAGTGAAAAAAGGGTCCGGTTGGGTTGACTTGCAAAAAAAGTACCATCTCATTATACTAATAGTTAATGTGCTGGATACGAATAACAATATTATAATCTAACCTTTCTAAAGAAAATTATACAAGAAAGACATACCTTGCGTGAGGGTCCTGAACTAGTTCTTCCAGAAGTTGGAGGATTCAACTAATGACAAGTTCAAAGATTTAGTCTAAATTATTTTATTGCTAGTAAAGGATATTAATTGGTGCAATAATGTAAATACCTCATCAAACTTCATAAAATTTTGGGTGTCTAACTCATCATTGACTTCTGGTTTAAAAGCTGCTTCCATTTCATACAGTTCATCCCACACAACATCCTTGAACCATGGGTGAACCTAAGACAACACAAGACGGTTGTGTAAAACAAAATTTTACAATACAACTTGCGCAGTGTATGGATGTGCTTCTAATTAGTTAATCAAAGTGAAAGTTCCTCATAACAGATTAGAAGAACGTGTAAACAGGTTTTTCTTTCACCCTTGTAAGTCAACTGTGGTGCAGCTAGTATGAAACTGATCATTCAAACTTAAGTAACATATACCTTTATTTGGTCTGGCCCACATGTACCCAGCCTATGTTCGACGTCACAAAGCAACCTGTAGATAAGATCCTTGGCTTCTGGTGACAACATTGTGTCTTCTGGAAATCTAAGATGATTCCTCCAATGAACAATCTGACATTCAACAATAGTAGCATTAGTTTAACATTTATAGTGTAAAATCATGCAAAATAAAAACTATTGGAGCAGCGTTGATACCTTTCTGCATGTAGTTATTGGGTCATCTGCATAAAATGGAGGATATCCAACAAGCATTTCATACATTATTGCACCTAAAGACCACCTGCATTCATGAAAATGATCAACAAAACAAGAGAACTGTAGAGCGGGAAAAATGCGTGAGTTAGTAATGGGTCAAAACAGTTGTTTCCCTTATGGTTCGATTAGGGTTGGGTTGGCTTGAAACATTTTTTGTCCAAATTTATATTGCTTGTTATAATGTCATCCAACTCAGTTTATTTTCTCGTTAAGCTTTTCTCAATTCCAACGGTTACAATTATAAACCTTTAAACAGTGTTGTAAATATCGGCCTTGGCGGCCGATATATCACTGATATATCGCTTATCGGTGGTCAGCCGATACGTTTTTTCACTTATCGGTAAAAAATCGGTTTTGGTCAAAATCGGTCAAAGTCGGTCAAAATCGGCCGATTTTTGGGTTTTTTTTTTTTTTTTTGGTATTCTGATTTTCTTGATCGTGATTTAATAAAAGTATACAAAACTGAATTAAAACCACACATAATGTATATTTTACAACATATACATAAGATATATAGTTAAAAATAATAAGAATATTAAAAAACTTATTAAATATATATATATATATTTTGCAGAATTCCTTTATAATTTAGGGTCTCCGCTGAGAAACCGATATATCGCCGCCAAGAACGATATATCGCTTAAAGGGGGTCGACCGCCGAGCGATATTTACAACACTGCCTTTAAATGAAAATAAAAACCCATTCATTTCCGTAGGGGAAACACAAGTTGCATGAAATAATAATATTATTGTTCTACATGTGTAAAAAGTACTATCGGCAAACTAACCAGTCACACTCCATTCCATATCCCTTCTTCAACAAAACTTCAGGAGCAATATAATCCGGTGTACCCACAGTTGAAAATGCCTTGTTTCACCAAAAAAAGTTTAAACAGAAAATCAGCTGCCGAACAATAACAAGGTTTAATAATTCCTAAAGTTGTAAACAGAAACACACCAGTTTTCTCCTGTTCATCTGCCAATGTTGAAGCTGTTCATGGGCACTCTTCCATCTATGTCCATTCTCAGTATCAGGAAAACCGTCAATGTCCATTGGTTCTCTTATATTCTCATCATTCATGGCTTCATTTTCATTCAATGTAGATAACGTCCTACAATCAAGAGGCTTGCATAGACCAAAATCTGAAAGCTTCATGTGCCCATTTTTGTCGAGAAGAAGGTTATCAGGTTTTATATCTCTGTAGAAGAAAATGCAAGATCGCACAGTTTAATTGCACTATTCAGCATTACAATTAGAATTTAGAGGTGGCACTTTCAATCCATTTACCAATGAATGGACTGATTTGTAAAACAGATGAGGTTTTCCCTGGTTCAGGTTACTCGGGGAGGGCGAGCTTTTTTGACTCAGATGTACGCAGCCTCACCGAGTTAATCCCGGACCTTTCAGACCCTTCCCTGGCCACCCCCACATGTACACACCTAGTCAGGTTTAAACCCTTGACCTCTTGTGAGAAAACCAAGTACCTTACCCCTAGGCCATTTGGTGGCGGTTAAATGAACAAACTGAACTGTGCTGTGTTTCATCTCAAACGGGTCAAAAAATTGACAGGCGTCAAAATTCTCCTAATCCATGTTTTAAAGCTCCCGGATTATTGTTTCAATTATACTTGTTTTTCTAACCATGATTTTCAGATTAACTATCTATAAAAATTATTAGAAAAATTAAACAAGTGTTTGCAGGTCAACGTCACGTGACCGATTTTGGCCCATGCTTAAAAATGGGCTTTCGACCAGTTTTCTCACCCGCCAATCATGGCACCTCTATTGAAAGGAGTATAATCTTAGTTATGTTGTACGAACCTGTGAATGTAGTTGTGTTTGTGAATGGATTCGATAGCGAGGACACTTTGAGCTATGTAAAACTTAGCAACATTTTCCTTAAGTGTGTCTTCTCTCATCAACAAAGTCATCATGTCACCACCAGGTAAGTATTCCATAATGAGGTATAAATACTCGGTGTCTTGGAACGAGTAATATAATTTTACTATGCAGTGGCTAGCCACTTCTGCAAGTAAATTTCTTTCAGCCCTAACATGTTCCACCTGTAAAACAAACATGAAATACAGTAAATCACAAAGAGATTGAGATAAAAGAAAGTGACTAAGTAAATAAGAAGATATCTACCTGCCCTCTAACAAGCATTTCTGATTTCTTCAATTTCTTCATTGCGTAAATATTGCCAGATTTTTTCTCCCGGCATAATCGTACCTGTAATAACAAGACTATCAAGTCACAGAAAGACCTATTTAATACAGTAACTTGATATGCTTTATAGTTGTCCGGACTTGATTTTGAATGAAAAATTACTATTTGGTAAGTATTCTCAACGGCCACGGGGAGGCCTAGATTAGACAAAATTACGATTTTCTCTTCTGATTCGGTGGCAAATGAACTATGATCGTTTTATAAGTTTACTGAACTGATACGATCCTGGAATATTAATTATGGAATAGATATGATCCTGCATATTATTATTAAAATTAGTTTATTTAGTTTCCTCTATTTCTTAGTCAACTATTTAGTAGTTTCCTTTATTATGTTTTCTTAGTCAAGAAGTCTAGGATATCTTTCATTATAAATAGGGGATTAGGATTGTAATCTTATTATGTTGAATGATAAAGAATATTGATTTGTTAATCAATTGGGGAGTCGGTTTATCTCACTAATATAAACCATTGGGGGGTTGGTTTATCTCATCAAAATAGACCATTTATCTTGTTTATTTGTTCTTTTATCTCTTTAATCGATTCGGTTCGTATCAATTGGTATCAGAGCTGTTTCGATTCTAGGGTTTTCAAAAAAAAACAATCACTGTTACTGTTCATAAACGGCACTGTTCATCAAACAACTATTCATCCGAACATTATTCACCTCCAGAAATTGGTCCTTCTCGAGAAGAATGGAAGGAAGTAGCCTTGAAGAAGTGGTTAGGCTGAGATCACAGAGACGCCTTAAACGGCTACAGATCCACGTTGTTGTTTCCACATCAAACTAAATCTGAAGGTATCTTTAGACAAGGCGCAGTCAAGATTTCTCATGGCGCGCAAGATAACTCACTGGCGACTGAAAGCTTCACAGATCGATAAAAGCATCAATAAAGGAAAGCGGTTGATCACGAGAACAATACGATTTTGGTATTCCAATTAAATCACAACGGATTCATAACAGACGTCAAGGCGAGGAAGGTCAAGGCAAGGTTGTTCTGGAGAAAGTTTATTGTTACAATTGATCGAACCAGAAGACCTAAAAGTATCCAATCTGTAGTAATGCTTAGGCTGGGACTACCATCATCCAAGTGTGCACTGGGAAACATCCGAGTTCTGGGTCTGAATGTACAAAGGGTCAGGCAACATCCTACCTCGACTTGTTAACAATTTGCTATTGGCCTATTTACACTACAATAAGAAACAAAGGAAATCAAAGACAAATTTTGGGATCCCGGAAATCACGTGGCTTCAAGATTTCAAAGAGCACCTTGAGACAAGTGTTTTTTGCGAGGGCGAGTAATATACGATACTGGAATATTAATTATGGAATAGATATGATCCTGCATATTATTATTAAAATTAGTTTATTTAGTTTCTCATTTTTCATAGTCAACTATTTAGTAGTTTTCCATTATTATGTTTTCTTAGTCAAGAAGTCCTAGGATAATCTTTCATTATAAATAGGGGATTAGGATTAATCTTATTATTTTTGAATGATAAAGATATTGATTGTATTATCAATTGGGATCGGTTATCACACTAATATAAACCATGTGGGGGTAGGTTTACACTCATCAAATAACCATTTATCTTGTTTATTTGTTCTTTTATCTCTTTAATCGATTCGGTTCGTATCATGAACTTGCATGGTTAATCTAAACATACGACCTTAGATGATAAATATTAAAATCTATTGAATAATCTCACGACAACATCATATATAACCACTAATGTATATTTAGATTTTATATCCATTACGGTATCAACATAACAGTTTACACACAATTCTTCATTTGAAGCCTTCTTAGTCCTAAAACTTCACAATAATATATATAGGAAATGTATGATAACTCATTGGCCACTTTATAACTAAATAGGAGGTCCATCTCTTTCTTGGGAAAAAAAATTGGCTTAAAGGCACCATGAAGCTAGCTTTTAATCATAAAAAGGGAACTACAATTTGTATAGTAGTTTTACACTTTTACTATCTAAGTAGTGATCAAGCAATGCTCTATCACAAATATGATCATTGATATGGATTCACGAAAGATGATCATGGATATGAATTACATATATGGCATATAAATCTATGTCAACATGCATATTGTAATGCCATAATTTTTGTTTGACAATTACCCTCTATAAAATTTAATTACTACCATATGCCCTCATTCCCGAAACATGTGATATGAGTCCCTGGTTGGAAACTTTTCATGTGTAAGCTGACGTTTTCTACCGTTACAAAATCAATAATATTCCTAGATGATCCATTGCCTCTTTATCCGTCTACGTCATCATCGATTACATGAATTTAATACAACTACTCAGATGTGAGACATAAAACATGGTAGCTTTAGAGATGTATTAATGATCAAACTATTTCTATGAACAATAAGGATTTTAGTAACAAAAATGCACAAAACTTCATTGATAGTTTGTACAAAGATTAATAGACAATATAAACCATTGACCCCATAAAACGAAACAATGAATAATTTGGTACTCCACAGAATGCTCCTAGACAAGTCATTTTGGTTGCAAGTGAACTATATTTGAAAAGGGAGGTACTAAAGATAATATACACCTCGATACACAAACATAATATAAAAATAAAAACTTTCAAAGTTTATGCAGATCTCTAACCTCGCCAAAGGCTCCTCTTCCAATGATGGTCAAAAGTTCGAAATCATCAACACATATCTTGTTCCTTTTAAGTCTCATAAACTCTGTCTCCTTCCTCTCTAAATCCTTAATCAGATTAATTTGTTCCTCTTTAGGCACATCTGAAGAAGCCAACTTCCTCTCCAAAATCCATCGCCTGCAACCAGAAGGGTGCATCAAGAAAACTACGATTTAGATAATTTCATAGAAATAAAAATAATAGAAACAAATTTCTACTTTAGAACGATGGCCAATTTGTAAGAGCAGAAATCATTTAAATATGAACTTTAATGTAATTGCTTCAACATTCTATAGCTTGATGGTAAAAGAATTTTTTTACATATAATATTCCACCTACCCAACTCCATGTATTCTAAAAAAAGTTAATAGTAGAATATTGTATGTCAATTTGCTTGCTTTATAACTACGAAGAGAAATACTATATCCACATAACGTTCACAGAAAAAAATCACACACACGTGTCAAGTAAATATGGATAGTGAAAAACAAGAAAGAAAAAATATAGTACAATTTAATTGGTGCGCCATACTGCTACATGTGTGTGAAACTTTTTTTGTGAACATTAAGTGGAGGTAGCATTTCCCAATTACAAAAATATATATATATATATATAATACGACTTGATTGGTGCACCATCTAACAAGATACAAGAAATTAGTGTCGAGTCTAGGATTTTCTAGAGGGTGGCATCGTCCTGGCAAAAGAATCTTAGGGGGTGTACTAAAATGAAAAGTTTGTCTTGTTTTTTTTACATTATAAAAGCAATTATCAGCTTATGAACAAACGCCCACCCATGATAAACAAAAATTCCTACCCTTTGCTAAATTCCATCATTTGGTAACTTTTGTGACAAAACAAAATGACAAACAAGGCATAACATGAACTTAGTTGCAGGACAAGTGAATCATGTACAAAAATAGCCCGCGGAGATACCAAACATTATAACTTTTGGCAACACAGAAGTAGTACTAGTGCGGTACACTCACCAATAATACACAATAATATGATATTATCTTTACACTACAAATTGAACTTGTAATGTCGGTGATGCCAATTGGGTATCATACTAACATTCTCAACTACTATATCAAGCTATTTAACTAACTTCAAACCGGAAATACAAGTATACTTTAAATGCATACTCTGAAAAACTAAATTAAACATTTATTTAATCACTTTGTACTAAAATAATAATTTAAACCAAGCATAGATCTCATGACATAAATAAATGCACAAAAAAATATTGTGCTAAACCCAAATCAGCAATTCAATATTTGCGAATTAAAACATTAAAAAATAAACAAAAATCAAAATACACTAATTCAATGTAAAGGGTATTCAAATCACTATTACAAGTCACAGAAAAATAACCAATTTTTCAACAAAAAAAGGGCCTTTATTCATAGAACATAAATTCAATGTAAAGGGTATTCAATTCACAACTTCAATTCACATTAAAAACAAAAAAACTTTATGACACAAAAAAAAAGTTTAATGGAAATGGTATTCATATCACTACTTTAAATCACATAAAAAAATATGAAAAAAAAAAGTGATTTTTATACACAAAACACATATTACATGTAAATGGTACTCAAATTACAACTTCAATTCACACAAAAATCAAAAATTAACAAAGGGTACTCAAGACACTAATTCAATCCACACAAAACAAAACAAAAAATCCTTTATACACAAAACACAAATTCAATGTAAAGGGTACTCAAATCACTACTTCAATTCACATAAAAATCAAAACTCAATGAAAATAAAATGCAATCTTGCAACACAAAACAAGAATTCAATGTAAATGGTATAAAATATAATAAAAATTTACACACAAAACACCAATTCAAAGTAGAGGGTATCCAAATCATTACTTAAATTCACATAAAAATAAAAAAATTATAAAAAAAAAATCCAATTCACTGTAAAGGGCATAAAATTTATTAAAAAACATGAGCTTTATACACAAAACACCAGTTCAATGTAAAGGGTATCTAAATCACTACTTAAATTCACATAAAAATCAAAACTTTAAGAAAACAAAAAATGACCTTTATACACAAAACACCAATTCAAACTAAAGGGTATCACAATTTAATAAACATTTACACACAAAACACCAATTCAAAGTAAAGGGTACTCAAATCACTACTTCAATTCACATAAAAATAAAAACTTATAAAAAAAATGCAATTCAATGTAAAGGGTATTAAAATTTATGAAATTTTTTACAAAATCACCAATTCAGTGTAAAGGGTATTTAAATCACTACTTTAATTCACATAAAAACCAAAACTTTATAGAAGAAATTTTATATAAGTTAAAAAATGTAACCTCTCTTTACGTTCTTGAATGTTCTTCATCTGAGTTTTGTAATGATTTTCAATAAACTGTTTAGCAGCAGCCACTTTTTCCATAGTCAAACTTGACCCTTGAATTTCCTCTTCTCCTCCTCCACTTTCCTCCATTTTTATCTTCTTTTTTTTGCACACAGTTAAAGGTGAAACTAGTTATATCTTTGGATACCCTTTTTAGTTTACCTCATCATCATCAAGTGAAGTGTTTATGTGTTTTGTGTTTAGGGTTTTAATCTGGTGTAAAAGGGTGTATGATGTTTTAAGGTAGATCGGTTATTTGTGTGACAGCTGTTTTGATCTGTCTAATCTTTTTTTTATTTTATTTTTCTTTTATGTTTCTTGTCTTGTCTTCTTTGACTCATTTATTAAGTACAGTCAAACTCCACCCAATATGTTTTTCTGAGTTTTTTTTAGTAATGATTAATTTTTCAGAGATTAAATGTATTTTTTTAAGTGTATTTTTGTGTAAAAAACAAAGGTGATAGATTTGTATCGGCGCTGATGATGGTTCAAAAATTGGACCGGACTGAAAATTAAATTGGCAAGAACATCAAATCGAGAACTAGATCGATATGTGTTCGGTTTGATCATTCGATTTGTCTCGGTTTCGGTTTGTCGGCCCAGTCTAATCCAATAAAGCATGTTAGTCGGTTGTGCGTAAGACCGAATCAGACCGAATCAAACCGGATCGATGGCCTAATATGAGAAAAAGGTGGAGGGAGGGTCGGGTTTGATCGAGCTGATTTATCAGTTCAATATGTGATCCATTATGGTCGTCCCTAATTTATACAACGCCATTGTTGATATGTATATCATCAAATGATGTTGTACAATGTTTATGTATGATGTATATTGGTAGTGTGCATTTATAAACGATAGCGAAGCAAACGATGGCGTTTTGAGGGTTCAAAACCAACGTCGTTTTGAGGGTGGGATGGGTCGGGTGTAAGTGGATTTGGATTTTGCATAAAAAATTTCTAGAAAACGAAAACGCAAAATCTGTCAGACATTCTTGACGGCGTCAGGATTTATTCCTGACGGCGTTAGAACTATAGCAATAGAGAAATCCGCGTTTTTTTGAATTTTTGAAAAGTTATTTTTGTTAAATTTCCAGATTTTTGCAAAAAGTCACGATTACATTAGTACTAACATTCTATCTTTATTTCTTTCTTAGGATTTTAGTTTGTGATTATGTTAGAAACACAGAAAAGTATTTATTACATGGCCATTTATCAAAGATTAATAGAATATGGATTAAATAGTGCAAATAGGAAAGGACTACTATGTAATAAGTATTATACCTTAATTGCTTCCAAGTCCCTTCTTCCTTACTATAAAAGGAAGGCTTCTGAAAGGAATTAAGGTGTTGATGTTTCTCTCTCTAATCTAATATTTCTTTCTTTCTCTCCTCCTCTCCCTTTCCTCTCACGTCAACCCTCTCTCTCTACTCTCTCTCTAAAACTCTCTAGTGTAGTATTTTGTATGATATTTGATTTTGTATCAATTGGTATCAGAACTATGAGATTATTTGAAGTGCTTTTTGTGAAGAAAGTTATCATTTTTTGAAGTCTTTGAAGAACTTGAAGACTATGAAGACAAGTTCTTGAAGCCAACGCTTAGAAATTTGAAGAAAGTTGTGATTTTTAATCATTTCGGAAGATAAAGTCTTGATCTTTTCGTGTAATCCACGTTTAGTGTGAAGTCTTTTGTGGTTTTCGTGAATAAAGTTTCAAATTTTTTGGTTTTCTTGCAAAAAGATTCAACCTTTAAGCAAAAAACATCACCAAAAACAACCCGGAAACACCCCAAAACATTCCAAGTCGAACCACCTAGGATCGGTCACAACCTTGCAACCGACCCTAGGCCCAACCGAACCTCCTGGATTCGGTCACAACCCCCCAGCCGAACCACCTCAGGATCGGTCACAACCCTCCAGCCGAACCACCCTCCAACCGAACCTCCTGGATCGCCCATACACCTGCAGCCGACCCTCCACCGAACCTCTAAACCCGAACCGAGACTAAATTAAAAACTAAACCTTAGTTTGTTAAATTAGGGTTTTGGATTTTTAAGGTTTTTAAAAAAGTTTTTTTATTATTAATTTATTTAAGTGGAATTAGGGTTTTTAATGAGTAATTAATGTGGAAAAGGTGATTTTTGGAAGTTAGTGATTAATTAATTTTAAGTGGTAAAGGGAAAATTATGATTTTTAAGTTAAAAATGTTTAAACTTTAAGGTTTTTAAATAAACTACATTGAAAAAGTTATAATCTTTTAACTCGGTTCGTGTTTAAAATACAATCTTTCGATAAACTTTCACAAAAGAAACACTTCTTCTCGTCAAAACGATCCTCAAAAATCAATTTATACAAGGTTTACACAATCAAATTCACGATGGCTACAATGGCAGAGAACGTTATTGTTGCAGGTTTTGAAACCCGTCTTCCGATGCAGGAGTCCTGCTAATGCCAACACTGATAATAACCAAAGGGGCACTAGGACAGGTCAGAAGCCTACTTGCTATGAATGTGGTGCCCAAGGACATTTTAAGAGGGAATGTCCAAAACTGAAGAACAACAACAATCGAGGCAACCCAGCTGGAAATGTCAATGCTCCAGCGAAAGTGTATGCGATAGGTCATGCAGGGACAAACCCAGACTCCAACGTCGTGACGGGTACGTTCCTTCTAAACAACTGCTATGCTTTTATCTTATTCGATACTGGTGCCGATAGGAGTTTCGTGTCTACTGCATTTAGCTCCCAAATTGATATCACACCAACTGCATTAGATCACTATTATGACGTTGAACTAGCCGACGGGAGAATAATTGGGTTGAACACTATCCTTAGGGGTTGTACATTAAACATCCTGAACCACCCATTCAACATAGACTTAATGCCCGTAGAACTTGGTATTTTCGACGCTATAATTGGTATGGATTGGTTGGTAAATTACCAAGTAATCATTATGTGTGCCGAGAAGATCGTTCGTATCCCGTGGGGAAATGAAAATCTAATTGTTCACGGTGACGGAAGCAATCAGGGACACGAGGCTCGTCTGTACATTATCTCGTACACCAAAACACAAGAATACATGCTAAAAGGATGTCCAATCTTTTTGGGAAACGTTAATACAAAGGAGACGGAAGACAAGTCGGAGAAGAAGCGACTTGAGGACGTACCAATCATTCGGGATTTTCCTGATGTATTCCCTGAGGACTTGTCGTGTCTTCCTTCGACTTGACAAGTGGAATTTCAAATCGATTTGATACCTGGTGCTGCACCCGTAACCCGGGCGCCTTATCGATTGACACCTTCTGAAATGAAAGAGTTGTCGGAACAACTGAAAGAACTATTTGACAAAGGCTTTATAAGACCCAGTTCCTCACCCTGGAGAGCTCCGGTCTTGTTTGTCAAGAAGAAGGATGGTTCGTTTCGAATGTGCATCGACTATCGGGAATTGAATAAACTGACGGTGAAGAACCGTTATCCACTCCCAAGAATTAATGATTTATTTGACCAGCTTCAAGGGTTGAGTGTCTACTCGAAGATAGACCTAAGGTCGGGTTATCACCAACTTAGGGTTCGAGAAGAAGACATTCCGAAGACCGCTTTTAGAACTCGTTACGGCCATTATGAATTTCAAGTTATGCTATTTGGTTTGACAAACGCACCGGCCGTATTCATGGACCTTATGAATCAGGTGTGCAAACCATATCTGGATAAATTCGTAATTGTCTTTATTGACGATATTCTGATATATTCGAAGAACAAGCAAGAACACGAAGAGCAGATTAAGTTAATCTTAGAGTTGCTTAAGAAAGAGGAGTTGTATGCTAAATTTTCCAAGTGTGAATTTTGGATTCTGAAAGTACAGTTCCTCGGTCACGTAGCCAGGGTATTCACGTGGACCCCGCCAAGATCGAATCCATTAAAGATTGGGCATCTCCTAAGTTACCAACGGAGATTCGTCAATTTTTAGGTCTTGCTGGGTATTATCAAAGATTCATCGAAGGATTTTTGAAGATTGCCAAACCAATGACCAAGCTCACTCAGAAGAAGGTCAAGTTTGAGTGAGGTGACAAACAAGAAGCAGCGTTCCAACTGTTGAAGCAGAAGTTGTGTAGTGCACCAATTCTGGCTTTACCTGAAGGAAGCGAAGATTTTATCGTATACTGCGATGCTTCGATCAAAGGTTTGGGCGCTGTATTAATTCAAAGAGAGAAGGTGATTGTTTATGCATCACGCCAACTGAAAATTCATGAGAAGAACTATACGGCTCATGATTTGGAACTTGGAGCAGTAGTGTTCGCTCTCAAGATTTGGAGACATTATCTATATGGAACCAAGTGTACGATGTTCACCGATCACAAAAGTTTACAACACATACTAGATCAGAAGGAATTGAACATGAGACAACGTCGTTGGTTGAAGTTGCCTAGTGATTACTACTGCGAGATTCGTTATCACCCCGAGAAAGCAAATGTCGTCGCTGACGCCTTAAGCAGGAATAAACGAGAGCCACCATTAAGGGTTCGAGCCTTAGTCACGACTATAGGTTTGGATCTTCCTAAGCAAATCTTGAATGCTTAGACGGAAGCACGGAAACCAGAGAACCTCAAAAACAAAGATGTTGGAGGTATGTTGATTGAAAATTCAAAGGATCCGAAGAATCTTAGAACGAAAAAGTTGGAACCCCGTGCGGATGGAACTTTATGCTTAAATGACAGGAGTTGGTTACCATGTTATGGCGATTTGAGGACTATGATCATGCACAAGTCCCACAAGCCAAAATACTCTATCCATCCTGGTTCTGACAAAATGTATCAGGACATGAAGAAGTTATATTGGTGGCCCAATATGAAGGCCAACATCGCCATCTATGTTAGCAAATGTCTGACGTGTGCTAAAGTCAAGACAGAACATCAAAGGCCATCAGGATTGTTGGTACAACCTGATATACCTCAATGGAAGTGGGACAACATCACTATGGATTTTGTCACATAGAAATTTTGTCACGAATCATCCTAAGTCGTCATGAAAAGAAAAAAAGGGGGGGGGGGGGGGGGGGGGGGGGGGGGGGGAAAAAAAAAAATAAATGTGATATAAATTGGGGGGGGGGGGGGGGTGGTGGGGGGGGGGGGGGGGGGGGGGGGGGGGGGTTTTTTTTTGTTTTTTTTTGGGGGGGGGGGGGGGGGGGTGGGGTTTGGTTTTTTTTTTTTGTGGATATATGTGTTTTAGGGATTGTCGACTGACTCACTAAGTCCGCAATCTTTGTACCGATAAGGGAAATTGATCCCCTAGAGAAACTAGCAAGAATGTACCTAAAGGAAGTGGTCACGAGGCATGGAATCCCTGTCTTAATTATTTGTGATCATGACCCTAGATTCACATCAAATTTCTGGAGGTCACTTCAGAAAGCTTTGGGTACTAACCTGGACATGAGTACTGCATGTCATCCATAGACTGATGGACAAAGCGAGAGGACTATTCAAAATCTCAAGGATATGCTATGTGCTTGTGCGATCGACTTTGGAAAGGGTTAGGTTAACCATTTGCCATTAGTCTAGTTCTCGTATAACAATAGCTATCATGCTAGCATCAAGGCTGCACCATTTGAAGCACTTTACGGTCGAAAGTGTCGTTCACCTGTGTGTTGGGCCGAGGTTGGACAAGTGCAACTCACTGGTCCGGAATTAGTTCAAGAAACAACAGAGAAGATCATCCAGATCAAGCAAAGGATGCAAGTCGCCCGTGATAGGCAAAAGAGTTACGCCGATCTAAAGCGTAAGCCGATGGAGTTTCAAGTTAGAGATAAGGTTATGCTTAAAGTTTCGCCTTGGAAAGGGGTCGTACGTTTTGGAAAACGGGGGAAGTTAAACCCTAGATATGTTGGACCTTTCAAGGTGTTAGAAAGGGTTGGAGACGTTGCTTACAAGCTTGAGCTTCTTGAAGAGCTGAGCAGGGTTCACAATACGTTTCATATATCCAACTTGAAAAAGTGGTATGCCGACGAACCATTAGTCGTTCCGTTGGATGGACTTTATTTTGATGACAAGCTTCAATTCTTCGAGAAACCGGTCGAAATCATGGATCGTGAAGTCAAACAGTTGAGGCGAAGCCGTGTCCCAATTGTTAAGGTTCGATGGAACTATAGGCGAGGCCCTGAGTTTACATGGGAACGCGAAGATCAATTCAGGAAGAAATATCCACACCTCTTCACAAAGACCGCACCATAGTCAAGTGCCGCGTCTTAAGCCTTGCGGACAAGGCTCACTTAACGGGGGGAGACTATAACACCCCGTGTTTTAGGGTCATTTACGACGTCAATAAATTCACTATGTATTTTTAGTATTGTACGCGTTTGCTTTTAAATCGTAATCATTAAGTTAAATCGCGTAAGCTAAGAATAATCATTCAATGTAAACGGGCATCAAACAATCAAGTGTTTACATCAAACAAGGGTTAAGTAATTATTTTGAGAATAATTATTAACTTTGTTCATTGTATTTTTATTGGTTACGTAAAACGTTTACGTTTCGCGATAAAATACGTTTAGGCATACCCGGAACCACAAAAACATTTCTACGCTTCAACATATACCCAGGTTTATACCCAATACCCAAAGTTTTTAAAACTTTACCCGCATATATATATATATATGGGGACATCCCATATATGTTGGAAGCAAACCAAGACATTTATATTTCAAGTCTTACACTTAATAAAAGAAACTACAACTTATACTTTCAAGTAATACTTGCAAATTTACTTCTATTTTCTTTTTCGAATATTAGTCATTTCCATCCTCATTTTCATTTGATAACATCCACATTAGGAGACATGGAAACACTTAGGGCTTGTACAATTCAAAGGTTAGTAAGAAAAACTAGCTCATGACTAGTGGTTTTGACCACTAGTCACCCCCTTTTTGCTCTTTGTTTTTTGCTGTCCAAACAACCCCCCCCCCTTTGGTGACTTATAGTCTTTTTTTACTACTTTGACTAGTCCTTACATATATATCACTCCTATACTTCAAGTAATAACACACAACACAAAACACTTAAGAAAAATCAACATCTTTTCTCTTATTTTCCTTATTTGGCCACGGCAAGAAAACCACCCACCACAAATAATTCATACAACTTATTTTACCACTTATACAAGTAACTAAGATCATATCTAAGGTGATACAAGAAGGTTTGGAAGCTTGGTTGGTTGATTAAGAAGGTTTAGCAAGGAAAAGAAAAGATTAGGGTTTCTATTGGAATTAGGGTTTTCTAAGCTTGTAAGCTTTGGTTTTATATCTAAACAAGGGTTTAGATATTGTGGTCTACCATACTACATTATCATAAGGTTATCTAAAACTCTTAATAACTTTACATTTATCATTTTATGTAAGAAGTTAACTAAAAAGTATACTTATGAAAGTTCATGGATAAATAAGTATGTACACATTTTGATCTTGTGATTCTTGGACAATATATGGACAAATGAAGAATTAGGGACCCTAAGTATGTAAGGCATGTGATGATAAGTATTGTAATGGACTTGTAACAAAGTGGTTAAGCTTAAAAGTTATAAAAACAAGCTTAAACATGTTTTTAAAGAAAACTTCAAAACTTGCTGTTTAGAAATCGAATTTAACTTATTTATTTTATATTTTTATAAAATACTACATCTCATAATGATTCCAAAAAGGTAAGAAACTCGAAAAATAGATTAATAACGAAGAAGACCTAACCCACTACGAGTTCGAGCCTTGGTTTTGACAATTGGTTTAAACCTCCCGGTGCATATCTTGAATGCTCAGGTTGAGGCAAGAAAGGAAGAGAATTATGGAGCAGAAGATTTGTGTGGCATGATTAAGAACCTAGAGCCACGTGCCGACGAAACATTTTCGTTTGAAGATATGAAGTTGATAACCTGTTTTGTGAATTGAGAGATTTGATTAGGCACGAGGTCGCAAAAAGTCAAAGTATTCGTTCCCACCTGGATCAGGACAAGATGTACCAAGAATTTGAAGAAGCTATACTGGTGGTCCCAACATGAAACAGCAAATTGCCACGTTTGTACAGTAAATGCATGTCTTGTGCAAAGGTTATAGAAGAATTCCAATAACCATCTTGTTTGTTGCGTACAACCAAAGATTACGCATTGGAAGTGGTGAATATAACATGACTTTGTAACAAGTTAAAAGACGGGCAGTGGGCAAGATACGATTTGGGTTATAGTAGATCGACTCACTAAATCTGCTCATTTCTTACCAATGAAGGAAACCGACTCAATGGAGAAGTTGACGAGATAATACTTGAAGGAAGTAGTCTCGAGACATGGAGTGCCAGTTTTGATATTTCTGATTGAGACAGTAAGTTTATGTCTCATTTCTGGAAATCGTTAAACGAAGCCCTGGTACTCAATGGATATGAAGTACGCTTACCACCACTAAAAGCATGGTCAAAAGTAAGAGGACCATCCAAATGTTAGAAGACATGCTACGAGCGTGTGTGATGAACTTCGGAAAGGGATGGGATAAACATCTATCATTAATAGAGTTCTCCTACAACAACAGCTATCATACGAGTATTAAATCTGCACCTTTTGAGGCGTTGTATGGTCGCAAGTTTTGGTCACTTATCTGTTGGGTGAGGTGGGAGTAGATCAGCCTTACTGGCCCAGAAATTGTTCGTGAAATAAACAACAACAACAGAGAAGATCATCCAAATCAAGCATCGTCTACAAGCTTTACGTGATCGACAAAGGAGCTACGCCGATAAGAGACGTAAGCCATTGGAGTTTCAAGTTGGGGATAAGGTTATGTTGAAAGTATCGCCCTGGAAAGGAGTGATACGTTTCGGCAAACGAGGAAAGCTGAACCCTCGTTATATTGGACCTTTTAAGATTCTCGCCAAAGTTGGAACGGTTACATATCGAATTTAGTTACCTGAGAAACTGAGTCGTGTTTATAGTACCTTTCATTTCTCAAACCTTAAGAAGTGATTATCCGACGAACCGCTCGCTATTCCGTTGGAAGAAATCCACGTCGACGTCAAGCTCAATTTCATTGAAGAACCGATTGAAAATTATGGACCGCGAAGTTAAACGTTTGAAGCAAAGTCGCATTCCAATCGTGAAGGTCTATTGGAATTCAAGAAGAGGTCCCAAGTTATAATTGGGATGCGCGAAGATCAAATGCAGAAAAAGTTACTCTTCTTTTCGCACTACCCAGAATCTGCTTCAAGCTACGTCCTGAGCTTTGAGACTAAGCTCTTTTAATAGGAAAGGATGATAAACACAGTAAATTTCAAAGTCAATATTTTAAAACTTTTTGATCAATTATTTTTTACTTTTATACGTTTTGTTTGATCCTGAAAGTGTAACGGGAAGTCAAACGCGTAAATCTGATAAATCGTCATCGGGCGCGTCCCGGAATTGGTTATTAATAAAATTAGGGCCCTTATATGGAGTATTTTAATTTTTCTATGTGTTTTCGTGATTTTATCACTTTCGAATATTAATTTTAGGGTTTTTCTTTTAAATTGCGTTTTTCGCGTTTTTGACCAAACGGACCTGAAAATCGATTATCTTTTCGTGTAAACTCAAAGTTATCGATAATTTTAGTCCTAATGTCGAAAATTTCGTGATAATACTCATGCCCTCACCACTACCATTGTATTTTAGCTTGTGGACAAGCTTGGACTTGAAATTAAATCATTTATGCTCCACTAACTAAAAATCTAAAAAAAACTTACCATGCATGTGAAGGAAAATGACAACTTTGTTGTCTAGTGACTTGCATGCATGCCATTTCTTACACACTTGGACCATTATTGGTGAGCCAAGACCAAGCCATGAGCTAAACTTGGCTTAAACAATTGTCCTCCCCTCCCCCCTTGTTGCTAGCCACGCACGAACCACAAGGACCCCATATGGTCCTTGGTGCACATTTTTATAGCTTTCACAAAGCCATGGTTCATTTCTTATCTTAACCCTATGTCCTTTTGGCACTATGCATACATCATGTTCTCACAAGTTAGGTCATTCATCACAATACTTGCCTCACAAAAAAAAAATTCTCTCCCTTTTGTTTCCTTTGAGCCGCGACAACAAACACATCCATAACTTTTGATTTTATTCAAGATCCAAACATTCAAAGTTCATTTTCAAGGGTTTCTAAGGTAGATCCAAGTATTGGTTGGTTGATTTTCAAGGTTTTCTCAAGATTAAAAAATTAGGGTTTCTAATTTTATAAATGGGTTTTATAGTTCATGCCATCTTGGTGTTATTACTTCTTGTTCTTCATTCTTGTAAGTATCTTGAATCTTTCTTTGTGGTTTTTCTTATGTTCTTATTATATGTTCAAAGAACTATACATCCATATGTTATGTTTTCATTTTTGAAAGATTATAAAACCAAGATTTTATAAATAATGATGTTACTTTGTTTTCACTAGTTAAATATTATGTTCTTGGTGAGATGAGAGTTGAATGAAATGAAAAGTGGGTTGCAACAATAGAAATGAAAGGGATTAGGTTAGATTTAGGTGTGGTTTTGTTGTGGATTAGTTGTGAATGGAGATTAGGCTCTAGGCACTATTGTAAAGTTTGGGTGGATTTTGGTTGTGTTTTTGACAAAAAGAGCTTGCTGTCCCAAACTTGTTTTGAGGTTTTGAGTGACCTAAAAATGTTCTCATTAGGCGTAAAAGTAGTTTTTAAAGAACTTGTTTTGAGTAGATAGTTTTTTCACATATCGCACTTTAAAATCAGACTTAAAACGGCCAAGTTATAGCCAAATGAAACTTGAACCATTTTTCGGCAAAACTTAATGAATAGTGTGCTGATGTGAATAGTAAAAAGGGTATTCGGACACTTTCGAACATTTTTGGACTTTCTAAACACTAGCAAAACATATAGTAACACATATATATATATATATATATTAGCATCATTTGAAGATGTCATTAACGTATTTTAGGAAAAGCGTAAAAGTTACTGAAAATAGTAAGTTTGGTAAAACCTAGCGGAAGGGACATAGTAATTAAGCGATTATGGTTAGTTAGCACAATTTAAAAATATAGAAACTTAACAAATATAGAGGACGGTATTAACGTTTGGAAACTAAACACTTTCCTAAAATAGAAAC
>BQNB010029557.1:17044-55654 GCA_026074375.1 Tanacetum coccineum | reverse complement strand
TTTTCTTTCAATCTAATAATTTTCCTTTTTGTGTTCATCTCAACCTCTCTCTACTTTCTCTCACTAGAAACTAACAATGATATATCTTGTTTATTTTGATCAATCAAGACCCCCCGAATGGTCGTTCAAAACACAAAAAATTGCATAAATCTTAGAAGAATCGTGACCTGAAGAAATGTATGAACTAACTCCTCATACACCTACAAAGGTTATGGTTATGGTATAGTTTTCAAAAAGGAATGTTCAAACAGCATGAACACTGAAACGCTTTTAACAACTAAGAAATCTTCATAAAATCTTATGAAAAAAAATCAACTATTATTAAAGTAGAAATCTCACCTGACCAAAATGGTCAAGATGATCAAATTGATCACAATGATAAAAAAAGATCATCTATTTCAAACTGATAAACTCATTAATGAAGATCAGTTTGAACAAAAAAAACACACAAATGAAAACCAATTCACTAATAACCTCACAAAACTGAAGGTGTTCAGATCCCTGAACTTTTATCCTCTCCAAATGGAAGATACTTCAACACATGATACAAATCCAACTCTCTTCAAAAAGGGAGGAATCTGGCATTGTATTCATAAGGAAATAAATCATGATAAAATCCTGCTTCAGTTGCAAGACTTGAAGCAATCAGGATCTCTCTTGCCTTTATCACATACACAAACAAACCCTAAAGTTTTGAGAAGTAGTGGAATCCTCAACCATGTATACAAATTAGGAAAGCCCTTTTTATGGACTTGAACAAGTCTTAAAAGCATGGTTTGAAACTCTCTCACAAAAAAACAAGTTTAAAAAAAGTAAGATAAACACCACTCTGTTTATCCTACAAAACTCAAACTGAATGATGAAATGAGAACAATAGGTGTCCTTACCTACTTCCTTGAAATTTAGATTAATCAATCTAAAAGAAGCATTTCAATTAACCAAAATGTCAAGGATCTGCTGGAAAAAAAATCAGTCATAAATGGTCCATTAGTGAATACTCTAATGGTGTACCCCCTAACAAGTTAGGACCTGATCTCAATGACAAAGCCATATGTGAGACTCAACTCAGAGGTATGTTTGGATCACTAATGTACCTAACTGCAAGCAGACTTGATGTTAGGAATACGAAAAGTATCAGTCACTTCCAATATAGATAGTCATAGCTCGTAGATTAATCATATGTAATGTTAGTAAGCTAAAGGGGCAAAGACACATGATGCCATAACTTAAGCCGCATGTCGGTTAATAGCTATTGTATAAATACCCCTCTCATACATCATGAAATAGGTGATGGAGAGGGTGGTTGGTTAGTTCATTTCTCACATATAATCTAATCTTTCTTTCTTTGTTACTTTCTCTTACTAGAACCATCCTTCCATCTACTTTCTCTCTCTAGATTTCTATATTGTTCTTTGGTGTTATAGATTACTAGCATTCTACAATTGGTATTAGAGCCATGGAGTGATTGGTTTAGTGTTTGTGTTTTGTTCTTGTTTCGTTTTTCTTTCTGTACCCTTTCCTTTTATTTTTTTTGTTTTTGAAGCTTTTATGTGCACTAAAGAATCATTTACCTTGCTAAATCTGATCTAGTATCTTTAGGATATAGGTGTACAAGCTTTGAATCAAGAAAAATATCATCTTTGTGCATTTTTGTGTTCAAAAAAGCTTTATAAAGTACAATTCTTGATTTTCAAAATTTTTGGCTTGAAAACCATAAAGTTTGCCTTTTAAGGTACCTATAGGCTTAGTAATACTACTTGTACAAGAAATTTTAGGAAAAATGATCAGAAGTGTGTCTTTTTGTGTTTTGAAAAATTTAAGTTTCGTACCAGTAAAAGGCGAATTAATAAATCTCTTGTGCAAGGTGATTTAGCAATCTGCAGGTGAAGGCGAGTTAGCAACTTTATTTGCAAGGCGAATTAGCAATTGGCAGTACAAGGCGATTTATCAACACTTCTTTGAAAGGCGATTTATCAAGCACGTAGTACAAGGCGATTTATCATCTTTCTTTGCAAGGCAAGTTATCAACTTTCTAGTGAAAGGCGATTTAACAAATTTCCAAGCCAAGGTGATTTAGCAAATTTCTCTTTGGAAGGCGAGTTATCAAATTTCCATGCCAAGGCGATTTAGCAAATTTCTCTTTGGAAGGCGAGTTATCAAATTTCCAAGCAAATGAGATTTAACAACTTTCAAAAGGAAAATTAATTCACTTGAACACTCAAATTTGGTAAAGTAAATTATACGGTTTATCTCTTTGATTTGTAAAATCCTGTAAAACATTCAATTATCTTCCCGGTTTGATCAAGAGTTGTAAAATCCCGTATAGTTTCAAGATTAACAAACACTCAAAAGACAACTCACTAAACAACACAATTACTTTCAATCACCGTTCGATCCACAAGTAATCTTATAACATCAAATCAAAATGGATTCAATTATTCCACTTAGATAATAGAATACTCTTGCTGAGTACATGATAATCTCCGGTGCTGACAATCATCCACCAATGTTGGACAAGGACTTGTATGATTCTTGGAAAAGTATAATGGAATTATACATGCAAAACAGAGAGCATAGAAGAATGATACTTGAATCAGTTGAAAACGGTCCACTCATTTGGCCTACTGTTGAAGAGAATAGGGTGACCAGAACAAAGAAATATGCTGAATTATCTGCTACTAAGAAAATTCAAGCTGATTGTGATATGAAGGCAACCAATATCATTCTTCAAGGTCTACCAGCTGATATCTATTCACTTGTGAATCATCACAGAGTTGCTAAGGATTTATGGGAGAGATTTTAATTACTGATGCAAGGTACCTCTTTGACTAAGCAGGAAAGAGAGTGCAAACTGTATGATGCATTTGATAAGTTTACTCACATTAAGGGGGGAAATGAAGCAATTTCAAGTTAATACTAAGTTCTTAAACAGTCTTCCACCTGAATGGAGTAAGTTTGTGATTGATGTTAAGCTCGTAAAGGATTTACATACTACCAAATTTGATCAGCTTCATGCATATCTTGAACAACACGAACTCCATGCAAATGAAGTCCGTCTTCTGCGTGAATGCAATCAAGATCTACTTGCATTTGTTGCAAATTAGCAGATGACACCATCTTACTTCAACACTTATCAGTCTTCATACAACAATCCTCAACTTCAACAACAGTTTCCACCATCTCAGTATGGATCAATTCATCCCAATCAACATTACTCATCTACTTGTCCATCACAACCTCAATTCAATCAGTCATCCATTCCACCATCATATCCATATCAGTCTCAAATGAATCATCAAACCTCATCTATTCCACAAATTGCTTATCAATCACCTCAAGTTACTACACAACCAATGACTGAGTCACCTCTTGTGGACTCAGGTTTTGTTGTTCCTGTATTCTCTCCAGAAGATGATCTAATTGCTTGTCTTAACAAGGAAATGGCTTTTCTAATGACTATAGCTTCCTCAAGGTCCCCTTCAACCAATAATCAACTTAGAACTTCATCAAATCCAAGAAACCAAGCCACTATTCAAGATGGCAGGGTCACAGAGTAACAAGTTCAGGAGAGACAAGGTCAAAGTTATTCTGGTACTGGGTATAAGAGTAATGTTACTAGTTCTGAAGGAAACAATGCAAGCGGACATGTAAGGGTTGTTAAATGCTACAACTATCAAGGTAAAGGACATATGGCTAGGCAATGCACTCAGCCTAAGCGACCAAGGAATGCAGCATGATATAAGGATAAACCAATGTTAGCTGAAGCTCAAGAAGTTAGACAAATTTTAGATGAAGAGAAACTTACATTTCTTGCAGATGCAGGGGTTCCAGATGGTCAAGCTATTCAGACAATCATTCCATACAATGCTGGTTTTCAGATTGAGGATCTTGATACTTATGATTCTGATTGTGATGATATCTCGAATGCAAACGCGGTTCTCATGGATAACATTTCCAACTATGGTTCTGACATTATCTCAGAGGTACCTCATTTTGAAACCTATCTTAATGATGTAGAAAATCAAAGTGTGCATACAATGCAGGATTTTGAACAAACACAAATTATGGATTTTACAGATAATGAGATACATAATGATAGCAATATCATTCTGCATTATCAATATTTGTAAGAAACACGACAAGCAAATGTTCAAGATACTAATTTGCAGGCACAACAAGATTCAATGATCTTATCTGTGATATAACAAATATTAGAACAAATGATTAATCATGTAAATAATTGGGAAAAGGCTAATAAGGAACAGAATAATGAATTAGTAACTGCTGAACTAGAGAGATATAAAGAACGTGTCAAAACTTTTGAACAACGTCTTAATATTGATTTAAGCTGTCGTGAAAAAATGATTGATTCTCAAATAGATGATATGATTAAAGAGAAGCTTGCACTGAAAGAATAAGTTGACTCATTTGAGAAAAATCTTTCTAAACAAATCAAAGAAAAGGAATGTTTATTACAAACATTCACTGTTTTCAAAAGTGAATCCAAAGAAAAGGAAGATAAATATATAGAAAATGAAATTGATTTGGAAAAGAAGATAAAGGAACTTGATAATATTATTTTTAAAGTGGGTCAATCTGCTCAAACAGTGCACATGTTAACTAAGCCACAAGCCTTCTATGATAATATACACAAACAAGCTCTAGGTTATCAAAATCCGTTTTACCTTAAGAAAGCTCAGCAGATTAAACCAACCTTGTATGATGGTAGTGTTATTTCTGCTAAACATGTTGCTATGCCTATGATTGATGATGAGGAAACATTTATTTTGGAAGAACATAGTCGATCAAAAACGTTTGAAAAAGAAAAGGATCCAGAGGCCATTAAAACAAACATTTCTCATAAACGTATTAATTATGAAAAAATAAATAGACTATCTGATGATTTTGGGAAACGTTTTACTCCACAACAAGAATTGTCGGCTGAACAAGGTTTCTGGTTACGTATGTTTAATCCTACCAGTAAACCTTCTGATGCATCCCCTATCAAAATAGAATCTCCTAAGGAACTTCCTAAGGTTAGCTTGGTGAATGAAAGACTTAAAAAGCTTAAACTTCACCTTGTCAGATTTGACAATGTGGTGAAGATAAGGACTACACTTGATGCTCGTACAAAAGGTGAATGGGGGTTTGAACATACTAAAGCTGTTTTTACCAATGAAATTATTCCATTTCTAAAATCTTTTAAAGACATCTTCAATGTGTTTGATAGAGATCTTCTAAATGAAATAATGGAAGTACATACAGTTTTTGACCAAATAGACGCTGCTGTTCAACAGTCTTCAGTTGACAAACAATGTTTGGACATTGCTAAAAAAGAATTACTTTTGGAAAATGATCAACTCTTACAACAAATCATGTCTCAAGATGTTCTTTTAACTGTGATGAATTCTATGTCTTTGATTGGTGAATCTGTGAATATGGTTAGAATGAGAAAAGAATCTTGTGATAAGTGTTTCAATCTTGAGGCCGAGCTTTTGAAATCACAAAATGCGCATAATGATCTATTGAAAAGTAACTCACAACTTGAAAAACAGTGTATTTCTCTTGAATTGTCAATACAACTTAATCAAGAAATTTTTCAAAAAGATGAATCTTGTAATAATCAAAATGCTCTCGAAATTCTAGAATTTTTTGAAAATAATGATTTGAAAGCTCAGCTTCAAGACAAAGACAGTAAGTTGAAGGATATTATAAAATCAATGAGAGAAAAATCCAAGGAAGAGAGTGTTAAGTAGGATTATGGTGAAATAGAGACCAAAAATGTAGAACTGGAGAATAGTGTGGCAAAACAGATTTCGGAAAACGAGTATCTTTGTAATGAAATTAATCATGCGAAACAGGTTTTTAAAGAGCAGTTTAACTCAATCAAAAAGACACGTGTTCATACTAAAGAACAGACTGACTCTTTAATTGATAAACTGATCTTAAAATCTGCTGAAAATGAGGATTTAAAAGCTCAAATTCAAGATAAGGTTTTTGTGATAACGTCATTGAAAAACGATTTACGAAAAGGAAAAGGAAAAGAAATTATTGATATTGCTGCACAAATACCATCTGCCAACACTATTGTTCCAGGAATGTTCAAGCTAGATTTAGAACCTTTAGCTCCTAGGTTATTGCAAAATAGGGAAGCTCACATAGATTACCTTAAGTACACTCAAGAACAAGTTGATATTCTTCAGGAAATAGTTGAACAAGCTAAAGCAAAACAACCTTTAGATAAAGAGTTAGACTTTGCTTGTAAGCATGCCCAACGAATTCAGGAGTTACTTGTATATGTTCGAGATACATGCCCTAATGCGATTAATCTTAGTGCAAAAAAGGTTGTTGTCACACCCAAAAACAAGGTCAAGAAAGTTAGGTTTGCTGAACCTCTCACATCCTCAAGCAACATTAAACAGGTAGAGTCATCTACAACATCAGATTCTAACACACCTGTGTTGTCTCCTACAGGATTGAAGTGTTCTACTAGTAATTGCGGATCAAAGCCTACAGGCAATAAAAGGAATGATAGGATCTCGCGAACAACAAGTAGGAACATGAAGAATAAAGTAGAAGCCCAACCTAGGAAAGTTAATAAAAAGAATCGTGTTGTTGAACCTATTTGTGATGTTGATGTTAAGCATTCACTGTTAAATGCTAATTCTGAACCTATTTGTGCTACTTGTAAGAAATCTATGTTTGATGGTGTTCATGATATGTGTCTTCTTGATTTTGTGGAAAATGTGAATAGCCGTGCTAAATCTGCTAAGAAACATAAAAAACAAAATATTTGGAAACCTACGGGTCATGTATTCACTGAAGTAGGACTTAAGTGGAAACCAACAGGCAAAACTTTCACTATAGTTGGTAATTTATGCCCTTTAACTAGGATCACTTCAGCTAACGTAGTGCCTCCTAAGAAAACCACTTCCCACTCAGTTGAAACACAAAAACCAGAGCTTAAAGTCTACAACAGGAAACCCAAAAATGTTAAAAATGTAGGTTCGAGTAAAAAGGCTAAGATTGTAGAATCTAAGAATGCTAACCACTCGGAACCCAATCATACTTGGGGATCCAATGCTACAGATATTCCATCTTCTTCTTCTCTTATCATGACAGGTTGTCCAGATTGTTCTCTAGTATCTGGACTCTGGATGTTCGAAACATATGACAGGGAACCGCTCTCAGCTCATGAACTTTGTTAGTAAATTTTTGGGTACAGTTAGATTCGGGAATGACCATATTGCAAGAATTATGGGGTATGGTGACTATCAGCTGGGAAATGTTACTATTTCAAGAGTATACTACGTCGAGGGGCTTGGACATAACTTGTTTTCTGTTGGTCAATTTTGCGACGCGGATCTTGAAGTTGCATTTCGGAAAAACACTTGCTTTATTCGTAATTTAGAAGGTGTTGATCTACTTTTCGAATCCCAAGACACAAATTTGTACATAATTTCTCTTGATGACATGCTTAAATCATCTCAGATCTGTCTTCTATCCAAAGCGTC
The DNA here is from genome assembly GCA_026074375.1 of Tanacetum coccineum. NCBI lineage: Eukaryota > Viridiplantae > Streptophyta > Magnoliopsida > Asterales > Asteraceae > Tanacetum > Tanacetum coccineum. The sequence goes on along the minus strand of BQNB010029557.1, from coordinate 48,140 downwards.
AAAGACTAAGAGCTGGTTATGGCATCGTCGGTTATCACATCTTAACTTTGGTACTCTTAATAAGCTAGCTAAAGACGGTCTTGCATGAGGCATTCAAGGCTTAAATTTAAGAAAGATCATCTGTGTTCAGCATGTGCATTAGGAAAAAGCAAGAAATCCTCTCATTAAGCCAAAGCTGAAGACACTAACCAGGAGAAACTATTTCTTTTGCATATGGATTTGTGTGGACTGATGCGTGTGGCGAGTATTAACAGGAAAAAGGTATATCTTAGTGATTGTCGACAATTACTCAAGATTTACTTGGGTCGGATTTTTTAGGACAAAAAATAAAGCTCCTGAGGCCATCATTAAATGCATCAAAATTATTCAAGTTCGTTTAAATGCAACTGTCCGTAATGTTCGAACAGATAATGGAACTGAATTTGTCAATCAGACACTTCGTGAATTTTATGAAAATGTTGGCATTTCACATCAAACATCTGTTGCCCGCACTCCTTAGCAGAACGGCATTGTCAAAAGGCGAAACTGAACTCTTGTAGAAGCTGCTCGTACAATGTTAATATTTTCTAAAGCTCCATTATTTTTATGGTCCAAAGCAATCAATAAAGCCTGTTACACCCGAAATCGTTCTTTAATCCGCCTCCGATACAACAAAACTCCATATGAGCTTATGCAAGATAACAATTCAAACTGACACCATGTGGTGTTATTTTGATGCCTTCCTGACTTCGGTAGAACCTAAGAACTTCAAACAAGCAATGACTGAACCGTCATGGATCGATGCAATGCAAGAAGAAATTCATGAATTTCAAAGACTAGAAATTTGGGAATTGGTGTCGTGTCCAGATAAAGTGTTATTAATCAAACTAAAGTGGATTTATAAGGTCAAGATGGATGTATTTGGTGGGATACTAAAGAATAAGGCTATACTAGTTGCTCAAGGATTCAGGCAAGAAGAGGGAATTGATTTCGAGGAATCATTTGCACCGGTTGCTAGAATAGAGGCCATTCGTATCTTCATGGAAAATGCCGCTCATAAGAATATGATGATCTACCAAATGGACGTCAAAACGCCTTTCTTAAATGGCGAGCTTAAAGAAGAGGTCTACATTTCTCAACCAGAAGGATTTGTTAATCAGGATAACCCATCTCATGTGTACAAGCTCAAAAAGGCCCTCTACGGTCTCAAACAAGCACCACGTGCATGGTACGACATGTTGTCAAGCTTCCTAATCTCACAACATTTCTCCAATGGTGCAGTTGATTCGACACTCTTCACACGACAAGCTGGGAATGACTTATTACTGGTACAAATTTATGTTGATGATATAATATTTGCATCCACTAATATTGCCATGTGTAATGAGTTTGCTAATCAGATGAACACTAAGTTCAAGATGTCAATGATGGGGCAGATGTCATTCTTTTTAGGATTATAAATTTCTCAAAGTCCTAGAGGCATCTTTTTAAACCAATCTAAATATTCTTCTGAAATTGTTAATAAATATGGTATGCTAACTAGTGAATGTGTAGACACACCTATGGTAGAAAAGAGTAAACTAGATGCAGATCTACAGGGGAATCCAGTTGATGCTACACTTTACCATGGCATGATTGGCTCCCTTATGTATCTGACATTCAGTAGACCAGACCTTATTTATGTAGTCTGCTTATGTGCCCGGTATTAGGCCAAGCCTACCTAAAAGCACTTAAATGCGGTTAGCGGATATTTTGATACCTAAAGGGAACCATTAACATAGGTCTCTAGTACTCAAAGGATACCGGTATATCTATGACAACATATGTAGATGCAGATCACGCAGGGTGTTAGGACACTAGACGCAACTAATCAGGAAGTGCTCAATTCTTAGGTGATAAACTTGTTAGCTGGTCTTCAAAGAAGCGTAAGTGCACTGCCATGTCGAGTACAGAGGCTGAATATATTGCTTTATCTGGGTGTTGTGCTCAAATTATATGGATGCGTTCACAGCTAACAGACTATGGCTTTCAATTCAATAAGATTCCTTTGTACTGCGACAACAAGAGTGCGATTGCTCTATGATGCAACAATGTTCAACACTCACGAGCCAAGCACATCGATGTTCGCTACCATTTTATAAAGGAGCAAGTGGAGAATAGAATCGTGAAGCTATACTTTGTTCGGACTGAATATCAACTGGCTGACATCTTCACCAAACCATTGCCAAGAGAAAGATTCAACTTCTTGATAAAAAAGCTCGGTATTAGAAGGATGTCTCCGGAAACGTTGAAATGTATGGCAGAGGAAACAGACGAGTGATGGTGGTAACTCATATCCTGTATTATATGTACATAAGAAAACATAAAAACACAAAAATATTTTCTTTTTATTATAAATTTTACAAAAACAAAATTAAAAATTAAAAAATCAAAAAAATATAAAAATATGTATCTCTGGCATGTCTCTTGAAAATCGATAACATTTACTATCTTAGAAATGTCATTTAATAATGATACGAGGCTGTAAATGAAGTTCGAGCAGAAGTTCAAAAGTTTTTAAAACATGCCAAAAATAGCTTGCTATTATTTCAGATAGCAATCCGGTCATCATCTTAAACGCAAGTATTTCAAAAAGAAAACTTGACCTCATAATGGGAATTTATTCTCGGGCATGGTCTACTTTATGACTACGCAAAGGCTTGTGATTACTTTGCATCACAACCCGTGCTTCCTATATTCCATAAGTGTATGTGTTAGTACACTTATGTGTCAAAATAAGAGAAATCTTATTTTTCATGGTGTTGGTTTTCTAAATTAAACAATACTTTATCAGAAAATGCTTTTCAAAGACATTTCACCACTCAAACTATGACTATAGTTCTTTAAATAGAAAACGGGTCATTTTTTAAAGGGGAGAAAATGTCAAATATCTTCTTCATAAAATCTGTTTGTGATAATGGAAAAGGTTTTAAACAATAATGGGTTAACAATTAAAGGGGAGTTAATTAAGTTTAGTTTATGTGAGCCTTAACTGTTATGTGTTTATACCTTTAGGGAGTATATGTGCAAATATAAGTTTCTAGGTATGCTAGTTAAAAACATTAAGGACTATTTGTGCAATTTGTTAAACTTTACTTGCCTAATAAAACTTATAAAAGGAAAATAAAAAGGTTATGAAACTTAAAAGGGGTGAATGTGTCAAAAACGAATTTAGTATTATAACACACCACCCACCCCATCTTTTACACACATAAACACACACTCATCAAAGTTTTTTTTCCCTCCCTCGCCCCCATTCGAAATCGCCATACTTTGTTCTTTATTTCCAGTGATTATCATTCAAAAGGTATAACTAATAACTTGTTCCACACTCTTTAAATAACTCATCTCTCAAAGGAATTAAAGCTTCATCAACATTTGATCAAGATAACCCTAAATCTTGAATTAGGGTTTGTCAAAATCAAATGTGATTAAAACCTTAAATTGTTTGAGGGGTTTTGTTTGTTTAGGTGTGTATAACACTCGATTAATATAGTTTTGTGATTAGATATCATACGAATGTGTTATTGATGATTCATGCTTGCGAAAATGTAGGTTTTTGGGATTTAGTGTAATTTGTTTGTTAGATTTATGCTAGAACATCTGTATTTACTTCCTTGAATGTGTTTGAGCCTTGAAAGGCATTCCTTGTTTGTTATTTCTTGCTTGAATGTATTAAAACGAATATATATACTCGTTTTTTATCGTTCTGGATGATTCTGTGGCTAAGTGTTGTTATAAATGTACCTAAGTGTTATTCAATTGTTAAGAAGGCTATTTGAACTATTCTTGATTCGTAAAATCCATGTTTGTGACATTGTGACTTTTGAAGGCGAGTTATCAACTGCCTGTGTAAGGCGAGTTAACAATACCCCTTCACGAGGCTAGTTAACAACACCCCTTTATAAGACGAGTTAACAATACCCCTTCACAAGGCGATTTAACAATCTATTATAGGAGGCGATTTATCAATCATATATATGAGGCGATTTAACAATTCCTTTACAAAGCGAGTTAACAATCCTATATAGGAGGCGATTTATCAGTCTTATATAGGAGGCAATTTAGCAATATTTTACTTTAAGAAATTTTAAGATTAAATCTTTCTAGAGGCAAAGTTTAACTAAAGTTAGGTAGCTAATTAAAATTGGTTAATTGCGCAACCTAAACAACTTAAGTAGGCTATATAACGAGGTTCAACAAGAATATCTGAACACGTCTTAGGTACCTTATTCTCTACAAGTTAGTTTGAATAGGATTCCAAAAAGCACTATTGCAGTTATCTTAATGCATTTCACGTTATGCCCAATTAAGTTGCCCTTCGGATGATTAGATCTTATTCAATAATGCTAAATGCCTTAATGAGCCTAATTATTAGAATGATATCACAACATGCATCAAGCTTAAGTATTCAACAATCAAAGGGCATTATAGTGTTTTATATATAAAATTGGTTATATATATAAACTGTATTGGTCAAATCTTAGCAGAAACATGAATACCAATCAAGCTCAACAGAAAGCTCTTAATGATGATCTTGTTGCCCTTGCAGACCGTCTTGAGTTCGGGAAATGCAACATGAGACTCGAGACAGACATCAAACCAAAAGAAGCTACATTTCAAGTCGTGATGGATGCTATTGCTCTCACACCCTTCTACCGTGCATTTCTGATCACTGCAGATGTTCCTGCTATTTATATGCAAGAATTTTGGGCTATAGTTTCCATTCATAAGTCATCTATCATATTCAAGATAAACAAGAAGAAAGTCTCTCTCGATGTTGATATGTTCTGAGAAATTCTCTAGTTTTGCCCTAAAATTCCAAGACAAAAGTTTGAAGACCTCCCAGTAGAACATGACATTCTCTCTTTCATCAAAGATCTTGGACACACTTGAGACATCACATATCTTACTGATGTGAATGTTGATTACTTACATCAACCATGGAGAGCATTTGCTACCGTCATCAACACGTGTCTAAGTGGTAAAGAAACTAGAATGGACAAGATTCGTCTGTCCCGTACTCAGATCCTCTTGGGTATGTTCTATAAGAAGAACATCGACTATGTGTATCTACTTTGGGAAGACTTCCTGTTCCAGATTGAATACAAAGATGCTTAGAAGATAAACAAGATGTCATATCCCAGATTCACAAAGATCATCGTCGATTACTTCATGTCAAAGGATTAGTCTATTTCGAGGAGAAACAAGATGTTTTGGCACACTGCTCGAGATGATACCATGTTTACTTCTATGAGATGTATCTCCAGACATGAAGATGCTTAAGTATATGGTACCATCCTCCCAAAGTAACTAACATACCAAGCAATGTTGGAATCCAATGCTTACAAGACATACTACGCTTTTGCTTCTGGAGAGAAAACTCCAAAACCAAAGTACGTTCGAAAGAAAGCTAATCCTGACACATTACCCAAGCAGAAGCCTGTTCAAGCAACTAAAGGTACCAAAATCAAGTCAAAAGCTAAGGTGGCTATACCTGACAAGAAGAAGCAACCTGTAAAGAAGCCAAAAGCCAAAGGATTAGCTGTATTATCTGATGTTGAATTAACTAAAGCTGAACAACTTAAGCTGGCTACCAAAAGAAGCAGGACACAATTTCATAGTTCTTACTTAAGTGGCTCAGGTGATGGAGTTGACACTCAATCAAAGGTTCCTAATGAGCAACAACAAAAGACTTCTAGTACAGATGAAGGAACTGGTACTATACCAGGGGTTCCTGATGTACCTATATATGAATCTAAAAGTGAGAAAGAATCTTGGGGAGATAGTGATGAAGAGGATGATGATGAGGATGACTTTGATGATGATAGTGATGATAATGATGAGAGTGATGACGAAAGGATGGAATCTAATAGAGATGAGATTCCTGATCCCAATAAGACTAATGAAGAACATAACGAAGAAGAAGAAGAATATAATGATGAATTCAACATTACAGAAGAAGAAGAAAAGATTAATAATGAAGAAACGATGAATGATGATGATGATGATGAGGTTACTAAGGAGCTGTATGATGATGTGAATGTAAATTTGGGAAATGAAGTTACTGAAATGACCAATGCTGATCAAGGTGCCTCGAAACAACAAAATGTTTCTTAAAAATCAGGATTTGAGCAAGTAGAGGAAGATGCTCATGTGACACTTACACCTGTTCTTGACACACAGAAGACTGGAGGTCCAACATAAAGCTCTTCTGTCTCCTCTAACTTTATAATCAAACTCCTAAATCTTGATAATCCATCTCTAGCTGACAATACGATTGCTTCTTTGATGGACACCACAGCTCAGCATGCAATAGCAATTCTAGAAATCACATCAAGTTTCACTATAACTGTTCCTCCACCACCTCCTTTCTTCAATCTTTTATTGCCACAAGCAACACCAACTCTGACACCAACGGCTTCAGATACTACAACATCACTTTTTGTACTTCCAGACTTCGCTTATGTATTCAAATTCAGTGAAAGAGTCACCAACCTAGAAAAAGAATGTTAGAGATAAAGCAAGTTGACCAGTATGCTCAAGATCTCTCCTCCATTCCTGCTATAGTTGATCGTTACATGGATAACAAACTTGGAGAAGTGATAAACAAGGCCATTCTAGCACATAATTTGGACTGCAGACAAGAAGCTCGGGATGAGAAGAATGCTTACATAGAACTCGTTGACACATCAATGAGAGCTCTTATTAAGGAAGAAGTCAACACTCAACCTTCTCAGATTCTTCCTCAAGCAGTATCAGATTTTGCAAATCCTATGATGCAAAAAATGTCACAGAATCAGTAGAAGCTGCAGTCTTGACAAGGTCTTCTTCACAACCAACGTCTACTTACTCCGAGTTTGAGCTTACAAAGATACTGATAGACAAGATGGAGAAGAACAAGTCATATGATAAAGCTGACTACAAAAAGAAGCTTTATGATGCACTAGTCGAGTCTTATAACACTGACAAAGATCTGTTTGATTCATATGGTGAAGTCTTTTCGTTGAAGAGGAGTCGAGATGAAAAAGACAAAGATCGAGACCCCTCCGCTAGATTAGATCGAGGGACGAAAAAAAGAAAATCAAGTAAAGATGTTGAGTCCTCTAGAGATTCAAGGTCAAAGGAAAAGAAGTCTTCAAGCACCTCTAAAGACGCCTCCCAATCTTAACATAAGTCTTCCGGAAAGTCTGCCCATGCAGAAGAGCCAAGTCATACTGTTGAAGACTCAGGCATGCAACAAGATCAAGAGTTTGTCACGGGAGATAATGATGAACAACCCGCTAACAAGGAGGTTACCAAAGCTGTCTGGTTCAAGAAACCCAAGCAACCTCCAACTCCTGATCCTGATTAGAGTAAGAGACAACAAGTTGACTTTTAACCTCCTCAGACCTGGATTAGTTAAGTTGCACATGCTGAAGAACCTCATGCTTCATTTGATGAGCTCAATGATACTTCATTTGATTTCTCTGCATTTGTCATGAATTGGCTTAAAATTCCAAATCTGACTCAAGAAATTCTGGTTGGACCGGCATTCAACCTGCTCAAAGGCAATTGAAAGAGTATTATGGAATTAGAGTACCATCTTAAAGAATGTTCCAAAGCAACAACTGAACGACTTGACTGGCATAACCCCAAAAACAAACCTTATCCATTCGATCTCAGAAAGCCTCTTCTGTTAATTCAAGATCATCGAGGATGCCAAATTATCCCTCATGATTACTTTATTAATAAAGATCTGTAATATCTTAAGGGTGGAGATTTAAGCAGATGATACTTAACTTTTGTGACAAAGACAAAAGCTGCTACATATAATCTTAAATGGATCAAAGACTTGGTTCCTAACTTATGGAGTCCCGTGCAGGTGAAATATGATCAACATGCTTACTTGGGCACTTCATATTAGGGTCCAAAACGCCAAAGATTCTACGGGTATGCTAGCAACATGACTTCGTCTAAAGATGTTTACTCCAGAAGAAGAATTATTGCGGTAACCAGACTTAGAATTATGAAGATGTATGACTACTATCACCTGGAAGAGATTGAAGTTCGTCGAGATGATCAGAAGCTATATACATTTAAAGAAGGTGATTTCAAAAGACTTTACCTATAAGACATTGAGGACATGTTACTTCTACTTGTTCAACATAAGCTGACTAATCTCACAATCGATGAACGGTATGCCTTGAATGTGGCATTACGTATTTACACAAGACGGATTTTCATTCAAAGTCGGGTGGAAGATCTTCAATTAGGTGTCGAAAGTTACCAAAAGAAGCTCAACCTTACCAAGCCAAAAACATTCAGGTCAAATCTCAGAAAAAGGACAGCGTACACTGCATATTCGGACCCGAAAGGAGAGATATATAAGGACCAGGTAAACAGAAACCGATTGATGCATGCAGATGAACTTCATAAATTCAGTAATGGTACGCTCGATGATGTTCGGTCTGCTCTTAATGATATTGCTAAGGGAATAAGGATGGAATACCTGCCAATGAGGAAATGGAGTAACTTAGACAAGAAGAGGGCTCGGGTTATGGTTCAGGATATAGACAAGCAGCTTTATCAGAGGAGGTTGATGCGGAATCTAGAGAAGTTTGTTGGTGGAAGGGAATACGGGAATGATCTCAGGCTACTAGAAAGGACAATATGACTTTGTCATATTTTGTCTCAACTCATTTCAGGTCAATTTCTCGTATATAATAATCTTGTGAATATGTAAATAAATATTGTAGACTATAATTAGGCTTATATAGTGTTTGAGTACGAATTTTCAAGAATTTCTTAGTAAATTCAAAAAAATTCAAATTAACGTACTCAAACACCATATTGTTCCCTCATAATTTGAGGGGGAGCATTAAAATGTTCTAATAATCGGCTTGTTAATAATTAGACATTTTTTTCCTCAAAAGCAATTATTTTTGAATCAATTGATATCCAAAATATCAAGAGATTTAATATTTTTGATAAGGGGAGAAAATGTGATTAAAATATTTGGCTAATAATGTAATTTTTATGATCTCAAGTGTACGCTTTCCCATATATGTGCTAAACTCTTTCGATTAATCGATGCACATATGAAAGGGGAGCAAATGGTTAAGTGATTGCTGAAATGTGGAAGTACCAAAGATCGACCATTTAAATTAATGTATTGGAGTCATAAGGTGGTTAAGTCTAGGTATTCATTTCTATGATCCAGCCAGAACCAGAGGGATCTACCCAGGGATATTCTACTAGATAGTGTAGTAGTCCTTAGGTATGAAAAAAGGAGTAAAAGTGAGAATAAGGGAAGAGTGCAGACTGAGGTGGAACTAGTACTGGAACAAACCCAACAAGGTACTAGTTATGAAGTCTCGGTAAGTGCTTAAGGGGTTAAATAATTAAAAAGAAAAGTTAAGATAAAGGGTGAAAAAAAGAAGCCCTCCTTACACTTAGGCAAAAACTGGGTCAATACATCTGCTGTCAAGAATCAAAAAGATGATTGCTGACATTGAAGACTGACATCATGGACCCAGTGACGCAATGCATAACCCTTCCTAGCCACTCAAAATCTCTCAAAATATTTATGTTTCATTTCTCATGGAGATTACACTCATTTCTATCCACTTTTTCACTTCGAATTAGTTGGTATTGAAAAGGTGGCAGTCTGCTCCAGCCTCCGATCACTAAAACCAAAGTGCACTATTGAGTCTAGAGCCAAAAGAGATCATCCATAAATCTCATTAGGACACTTGTCAAAATTATTCTTGCTTCTTCACACAATGTAAAAAATAAGAAATATATATTAAGAGTCCTACGCATTATCCTTATGATTTTGACAGAACATCTGAGTTATACTTAAGTATTCACAGTGAAGATGGAAATCCTGCTTGAGCCAACATCAAACAAGCTCTTGGTAGTTGACATGTGAGATCCTATAAGGATCGAGCTTGTGATACTGGATATCAATTCGGTCCAGCTTATGAATTAGTGAATTTAAAATAAAAAAAAACTGTTGGTGTGTCATAAAAATCATTTGCAATTTGACACACCGACTGATTTTCTAAATCGATTTTTCAATCTTATGTCCATGGGAAGCCTCATAAGGGTATCTGGACATAGGAAAGCTAAACATGAATTGACGGCTTAATCAGGAAGATAGTAACTTACCGGTTCACTCTTATCGTGTTGTCTGCTTTGAGACGCTAAAATAATGAGAACGGCTAGTATAGCTGCGAAACCCTATCAAGGAGATTCTTCAGAATTCTACCTGATCACATGCAGTATTTATACTGAATAACAAGGAACCATGGTTGTTACAACCATATTCGACGAAGTGACAAAGACACTTTAGTCCATATCTGTTAATTATCACTAACCTAAACCTGCAGGTATTCCCGATGATGGCAGCAGCTAAACGTTTACGAATCAGATTCATAGTTGCATGCTCATACTCGACCGACATTTATAAAGACATCATGAAAGCTCCAGTACATGTTTTAAGACTTCCACTACTCTGATACCATACGTCTTTCTTTAAGCGACGAAGTATTAAGTTGATACCGTACATCCTTCATAAAGTGATGAAGTGTTAAAGTTAAAGAATATCAAGAAAGATGGCTACACACGCTTTCAATATCAAGAACATTATGAGCATGTCGGTCCGAAGGTCACAAGTGCACAAGATGGAAAAGATCACAAGATGATAATAAAGGAGATTGTATTTGGCTGATGATTTCTAAGTGCTCAAGATCATATTCATATCAAGTCAAAGATGCAACTCAAAGCCTAAAGTCAATGATCACTACAACATATCATAAGATAATGATTAAAGTTAAAGACTACGAGCTCAAGACTAAAGTCAAAGCATAGTATGCTAGGTTTAAGTTTTTGTAAATTGGAGTGACCTCCCTTAGGGGGAGATTGTTAGAAACACAAAAAGTATCGGTCACTACCAATATAGTTAGTCATAGCTCTTAGTGTAATCATATGTAATGTAAGTAAGCTAACCGGGCCAAAGGCTTATGGAAAGCCCATATTCAAGCTCATGATCGGCCTTTAGCATTAAGTATTTATACCCTCTCCACATATGGAGAGGGTGGTTGGTTGGTTCATTTCTCACATATAATCTAATTTTTCTTTCTTTGTTACTTTCTCTCACTAGAACCTTTCTCCCATCCACTTTCTCTTTCTAGATTTCTATATTGTTCTTTGGTGTTATAAATTACTAGTATTCTACAATGTCTCGTAGCTCAAACATCAAGTGAGGTATGTTCTGAATCCTCTTACTTTAGTGATGAGAACTCGTCAATAGATGATTTAGTATTAGATAATGAATATGATAAACTGTGCAAAATAAGTTTAAAGATAATCACTAAAAACAAAAGATTAAAAGCCACTAGAAATAGTTTAAAAAAGAACTTAGTGTTCTAAAAGAAAAAGTGTCTACACTTGAGAAAAACAAGGGAGTTGATCTCGAATGTGTAAAATGTCATATGCTTAAAATTGAAAATGAAAAGCTTAAAGAGGAAGCTCTTAAACTAACCAAGTTTGAAAAGAGCATACATTGCTTAAATGAAATGTTAAGTAATCAAAAATCCTCTGGTGATAAGTTAGGTTTAGGGTTTAATTCATTTGAAGCATAATCTAGTAGAACTAAGGAAATAAAATTTGTGAAAGCTCAGAAAAAAGAGTCCTCTGATGAAGGTCCTATAAATAAGGGTGGCCCCTAAGTATGCAGGCGGCCCCCAAAGCAATTATGTGACCGCCGCCAGCAGCTACGCCTGGATATGAGAAAAGTGTGTCTTTTCAAAAATCTACTTTGGGTCTTAAACCAAAACACATAATAGTAAACAATGTCAAAGTTCCCATTGCTAGTGATAATGAAGTTAAACAATTTTATAAGCCATTGTCAAAACCTAGAGTTGGATTTTCAAATCCTAATTTTAGATCAAAAACTCCACCACCTAGAAGAGTAATCAATAATTATCCTTATCCCAAGACACCGCAACCAAAAAGAAACGTTGGTCGACAAAATCAACCTCGTGGCTTTCCTGTAACTTGGAACAATTTCCAACGTCAAAGTTATATGCCATGGGAAATGTATCTTCCATTCTCACATCCCAACCAATTGCATCAAACGCAAGGGATGTTTAGCACTAACAACTTTAGACCCATGAGATATTGGGGACCAAATGTTTGAGGTATTACCTTATATAAATAGATATGCCTTGGAGTCGACTTGGAACCCGATGAGTGGATAAAGGATAGCGGATGCTCTAAACACATGACGGGTAACCAAAAGCTATTCTCAAGCTATAAGGCATACAACGGAGGTAATGTCATTTTTGGTAGCAATCTTCGTGGTAACATCATTGGCAAAGGTACGATTCCGAATGACTCTCTCAAAATAGATAATGTAGAACATGTAGATAACTTAAGATTTAACTTGTTAAGTATAGGATAAATATGTGATTATAAGTGTAGAGTAACTTTCTTTAAACATGATAGTGAAATCACTAAGGATGGTAAGGTCATAGGTAGAGGTATTAGGAAGAAAGGCTTATGTGTGATAAAATTAGGAAATAAGCCTAAAGACCAAATTTGTCTAGCAACGATTGATGAAAATTCCACGTTGTGGCATAGGAGATTAGGTCACTCAAATATGCGTCTTATTCAATCGTTAGCATCTAAGGAATTAGTTAGAAACTTACCTAAGCTTAAGTTTGATCAACACTTCTGTGATGCTTGCAAAATTAGAAAACAAGCTCACGCCAGTCACAAGACTCAGAATATAGTCTCAACAACTAGATGCTTAGAACTCCTTCATATGGATCTCTTTGGTCCATCCGCTGTACGGAGTTACGGAGGAAAACGCTACACCTTAGTCATAGTATATGACTACTCTAGGTATACTTGGACTAGATTCCTTAAGGACAAAATCAAAGCCTTCGATCAATTCAAAATATTTAGTAAGAAAATTCAAAACCAATTAGGATGTACAATAGTGTCAATAAGAACCGACCACGATAGGGAATTTGATAAGGAGGTGTAATTTAGAGAGTTTTGTAATGCCAATGGAATTACACATAACTTCTCAGCTCTACGCACTCCTCAATCAAATGGCGTGGTTGAAAGGAAAAATATGACACTTCAAGAAATGAGTAGGACTATGTTGAATGAGCAATCGTTACCACAAAAATTTTGTTGTAACACAATAGATACTTCAACATACATTCTCAACCGAATCCTGATTAGAGCCATCTTTGGAAAAATACCTTACGAACTCTTAAAAGGAAGGAAACCTACTTTAGATTACTTTAGAGTGTTTGGAAGCAAGTGCTTCATTTTAAACACTAAAGACTACCTTACAAAGTTTGACCCAAAGTCATACGAAGGTATCTTTATAGGTTATTCGCAAAATAGTAAAGCCTATATCATCCTTAACAAACATACTAGGAAAGTCGAAGAATCACTCAACGTGACATTCGATGAAACTCCTTCACCCTCTAAGACATCAACCTTGGTGGATGATGACTTAGATGAAGAAGAAGCAATTAAGGTTACCGAAAAGAAAAACATAAAAATGACATTGAGGATGAAACTTTAGAAATTAATGAAATAGTTAATATTAAGGAATCTAGAAACCATCCATTAGAAAATGTCATAGGAAACCTTAACCAAAGAACCCTTAGATCACAAGCCCAAAGCCAAAGTAACTTCTTTTGTTTTATATCAACTATAGAACCTAAGAATGTGAATGAAGCCTTAACAGATGATAGTTGGATAGTCTCCATGCAAGAAGAATTAAATTAATTCATTGCTAACGACATGTGGGAGTTAGTTCTTCAACCTAGGAATATGAGAATCATAAGAACTAAGTGGGTGTTTAGAAATAAGTTAGACGAGAACGGTATCGTTTCTCAAAATAAGGCTAGGTTAGTTGCTCAAGGCTATAATCAACAAGAGGGCATCGATTATGATGAAACTTATGCCCTAGTTGCTAGACTTGAGTCAATTAGGATACTATTAGCTTATGCTTGTGCTTTAGATTTTAAGCTATTCCAAATGGATGTAAAAAGTGCATTCCTGAACGGTTTTATCAATGAGGAGGTATATGTGGCACAACCTCTAAGATTTATTAACTTTAAAAAAGGGATCATGTTTATAAACTTAAGAAAGCTTTATATGGTCTTAAACAAGCACCCAAAGCTTAAAATTGGGGATTTTCCATTTTTCTTTCAATTTTCTTTCAATTTGAGTCTAGGGTTCATGATGAACACAAAAATTAAAATTAGGGATTTTCCATTTTTCTTTCAATTTTGTACAATTAGGACTACTAGGTAACAATGTATAACTAATATGCTTCTCGTAGACATAGGATTTGCATACATTTGTGAGTTTGTTGAAAAACTGATTTCGAACCAAAACCCTAATATTATTTTCAAATCACTCACGTTAGAAACCAAATAAAATAGTTGTTATGCATTGTTAATACAACCCAAAAACATTTTTTAAACCCAGCAGAGGCGAGAGTAGGACACCGGGGAACAAAAATCGAGATACATAATCATATGATATTTTCGACTGTTGGAAGGCAAAAATCAAATTAAGGAGCATATTGAGTAACTTTAGATTTATTTTTAGTCGCTGTTATGCCGTTACTCCACATTCATTACATTTAGCCACCCACTAGAAACAATGTCAATAAAATACTACAAGTAAATGATAATAAAATGTGACTTCAACTTTTCTCTTTCTAGTAACTCATGCCTCGTAATTGACTAACGACTATAAAAAGACAAGACACTATACCCCAATGATTTCACATGAATATCGTTTTACTGTAAAAGAAAGATTAAGAAACCTTGAAAGTCGCTACATTCATGAGGGTCGGGTGGTTTTTGAGGACTTTGCGAATCTAAACTATGTTCGGTCTTTATTTCATTTTCTTGAGTTTGAGTGTCTCCTTGAAATTAATGACCAAATTTGTCCTCGTTTCATACTCAAGTTTTATAGTCAATATCAAATAAATTATTTTGACGAAGGTCAAAGCTTCATCGAGTTTGTGATTCAAAATCAATTCTTTTCTTACTCTCTTAAAGAATTTTCTCAAATTTTTGACATACCTTGCGAGGGTGCCTATGTATTTACTAACAAATGGTCACTTAATAAGTTGGCATATGGTCTCCCTACGGATGGTCCATATTAAACCAACCCTCCTTCTCCTGATGATATCATTTCGTATATTGGAATTGATCGAGAAGGTCAAGTTCGGCGCATCCGTCATGAGGAAGAATTTGATGTTCATGAATATCAAATTCTTACTCGTGAAATTGTGCCAACCCTGAAGCCTTTGGAAGAAATTATCCGGGAAAATGTCTTTTGTTTGCGGGGTAACCGAGACCATGTTCCCGCGTGTCTTTGTAACATGCTCTATTGTGTTGCTAACTCTGAAAACTTCAATCTCGCCTATTATATGGCAAAACGAAAGGAGTGGGTCACTAAACAGGCTAGGTTAATTCTACCCCATGGTATGTTGTTAACCCGTTTGTTTTTTAAATTTGTTATGATGAGGAGTTCTGAGTTGATCAAACGAGTCCTATGTTGCTTGTACATCAGTGTCCCATGAATTCCTCTTAGACCAGCCACGCGCTCTCCGCCCGTTGTAATGGGTGTCCTCAATTTTTCAATAGCGCAAGCCAAAAGGATTGTGGTATGAGAAGAGGAGCGTCACTCCACTTCTTCTTCCTCCACTTTGGCCTTCGTGAATCGGGCCAACCATCCTCCTCTCATCTTAACGATGATGATGATGGAAATGGCGAAAGGACCTCACATGCAAGCACTCCTTATCACATTCGCTTTGTTAACTCTCTAACAAACGATGTTCCTCAAGTCTTACAAAACTCACCTAACATTGACCCTCACATGAAACCATTTTATAACCGCCAAATCTAAATCATCAACCGTCAAGTTCAGATTCGAGAGGAGGCATCGTGTAGATTATGTCAATATGGGAAAGGCCTCAAAAAACTTATGAAAAACATGAAAAAGTAAGAGCAATTTGGAAAATTGCTATAAAATATTATTTATCTTATTTACTACTTTATTATGATTAAGTACTTAAACCTATTCTATTTAGTACTAGATTACAATGTAGTATAGTCAATATAACTTGCCTTGGGTGATCATTTCATTTTTATCATCCTAAACCCTTGTTCGCATGCACCTTGATACAATATGGTTACTTATATCATGCTTGATTAGCTCTTAATCATAACCTATATGTGTCCTCTTACTAGGAATTTAGATAGTCCAATTTTGGTGAATTTGATTGCTTGATATTAAAATCCCTGTAAAAAAGATTGACAACAAAATGGCGTCTTTGGAAAATCCCTTTTTCTATACAGATTTACAAATTGAAAAACGGAAAAAAATGTTGACCCCCATAAAATGTCCCATAAATAATGGGGCGGAGCCCCCTAAATATCTGGGACCGCCATGTAGATATGGGACCGCCATCAGAAGTCACGAAAAATTTACTGTGACCAAAATACCTGATTTTCGTCTGTGCAGTTGACTATCTCTTCTCTATGCCCAGCTAAACACCCTGAATTTTGCTAAACCACTCTTTGGAATCTATCTTCTATCTTCTTAATCCTCATGCTTTTCTACTTTGATCCTATCCTTCTTAATTAAATAAGCCATCCTTCCCACTATTCTCATCTTTTTCAAACCATTTTACCATGAATTCCACTCAAGCTTCTTCCTCTAACCCTTCCAAGAAATCAAACAGACTAACCATTATTCCCTCTTTAAGAAAAAAAAAAACAAAAATTTTATTTGTTATTATTTCTAGTGATGAAGAGTCGACCACCACACCTTCTTCTTCTTCTCCTCTAAAACAACATTCTTCATCTCCAACTCCTCCAAATGCACCATCAAAAACTCCATCAACCAATCAAACCTCATTAAGCCAAAAGAACACATCTTATTCTTTTTAATTAAAACTTCAAATTTCACCACACATCAAATGAACCAATTCTCCTCAACTCTTTGAAACCCTTGCTTTGACAACATCTTGGATGTTTTTTTTCCTGACATTCCTTCTTCTTTTTAATTAAAACTTCAAATTTCACCACCATCATCAAATGAACCAACTTCTCCTCAACCTTTGAACCCTTTGCTTGACAACATCTTGGATGTTTTTCCTGGACCTTCAAATCCTCAACCACTTCAAAGTCATCCTTCTTTGGATATCACACTTTCTTTGTCACCAATCACTCATCTTGATCACATTCTTGATACTCCATCACCACCTTCACCACAACCACAACCTCAACCACCTCTCATGGGTCATCCCATTTACTTTAACTATCATGACTATCATGGGTCAACTTGTCTTTGTTGTTTTCATAACAGTAATCTTATCTTTTTACTTAGGGATGAGATGAACCTAATGTTTGCTCACCTTGAGTATCTCCTTACCACCACCATGAATTTACTCTCTCTACCTCACCCTTAAAAACTAGGTCATATCACCTCATAATTGGTCACCCTAACCCTTTTGCTCAAAGTTATTTCCTATGAATCAAGGATCATCTAAGACTTATGCCATGATATCTTTATCTACCTTTTGTAGTATGTTTAAGTTATGATGTAGTATATGAATGAATGTTTCTTTGTCAAGTCTTAGTTCTACTTTCATTGCGATCAATGCTTCTTTTATAAGCTTATTAAGTAATGAATAAAGCCACTTTATGTTTTATTGAAAGATATTTGTCTTGCACTTGTACCTCTAACTTTGTTTTGTAGAAAATAGTTTTCGTAAGATCGATCCCTTGGTGTCTCAAACGAGGGGGACCATACATCAAGGGGGAGTCTTGATATCGTTGACTTTTTTCTATCCTCAACAATTCGACGATCATTCTTTATGAATTTGACAAAAAGGGGGAGAATTGGAATGAAAACTCATTAATAATTTAAAACCTTTAATTTTATACAAAATGAGTTTATATTTTGTCATCATTAAAAAGAGGGAGATTATTAATACAAATAATATCTAAAAACGTTATTTATTTTTTTCGACCTCTCAATATTTTGATAATAACAAAATGTAAAAACTTTTACTTTAAAAATAAATGTTTAAAAATTATTAATCGTAAAATTCCATTTCTAATATTAGTAATCACTTAAGGTATGAATAAACAAATCATTAAGCATGATTGGTGATCAAGAAAATACTTTTCTCTTATCCATCACATTTTTACAAAAGTATTTCACAAAAATAATTATACAAAATATTTTTTAATTAAAAGAAAAGTTTTATTAAAAACTTAAATTTGAAATTTAAATTTTCCCTCAAAATAGAAGGTTCCATAACAGATACAACATTCCTCACAAAAAGACAAAAACAGGAGCGTAGTCTACTGGGCGGCCCCCTTATAGGCCTGGCGGGCTCCAGATATATATGGGACCGTCGGGACCGCCCCCAGTGACCGTTAGGTTTTCCTGCCTATAAATACCGCTCCATTCCCAACAGAAAATGATGCCTCTTAGCACAAAATTTTTAGATAACTTTCTCTCTCTAAAAATCTTCTTTCTCTCTCTAAATCTCTTGATCACTAACATTCTTAGATCTTGTTTCAAGTGATCTAATCTCTTATTCTAATCTTTTTTTTCTCATTCAAGTGCAAGAGAAGAACATTCGTATTCGCCAAGAAACGAATTAATATTTAGTGATCTCTCCTCTCTTTTTCTAAGTATCAAATCTCTATTGTAATTATTTTGTAATTGTGAGATTTGAATTGTGTGTATATCTGATAATGTAGATCTAGTGAGTGTATAGTGATTGTGAAGTAGTAGATTGGTTCTAGCTAAGATTAAGACTCGACATTTAGCTTAGTGTCGAAAAATAATGTAAGCAACATGTAAACGGTTTTCTCCGCCTAAAGGGAGCTTGTTGACATAGTGAAATCTCGAGTACGATACTCGAGGAGTGGTGTAGGGCGAAGAAGAGCTTCGTAGCCGAACCACTATAAATCTTGGTGTCTTGGTTTGATTGTTCCTTCTCTCATCTCTTTATATTGTTATGATTATTATTTGCCATTAGTTTAGATATTTAATTTGTTGATTGGTTAAACATACTACTCGAATCTAAGTATTTTGAAAGCAAACTTTTAAAATGGAAAACGAACCTGTAAACTATTCAACCCCTCCACCCCTTCTAGTTTCTACAAATTTAAGTCCGAGTACAATATGAAATATCATTGAGTGAAACTCAAATGATCTATCTCACTTGGCGAGATTGAACACATGAATGGAAACCTTGAGTCCCACTAAAGGATTCATTGTGTACATCATATTGTGTATGTGATTAGTTGTATCATTTGCATGAATGTAAGATGATTTGACAACATTAGAATCTAATTGAAAGATATTAGAAGGAACATTCTGATTAATGTTTAAATTAGGAATTCATTCCTATAATTAATAATGAAGATATTATGGATATACATTGTGATAATCATAGTAAGATCATTATGATCAACAAATATTAGGTTTATGTGATATCCAAGCATTATTAAAGAAGTGTTCATAATTTATGGTAGTTTGGCATAGTGTTGTTTGTATACACTAGTGCTTGTTTTAATTGAGATGATACTCAATCTTTGTAGAAGCAAGTTTTTATCTTATATGCTAACATTGCTAGCTACATATGCCTGGTTTAAAAAGCATAGTTGCAAAATACTATATTTAAAGAATTAGAATGCTTTACGATTTGAAAAACTATGGAGATGATTGTTTTCATTAGGATGTTGTGGGCATGCATCTTAAATGTAATATGACTAATACTTATAAGTAAGTGCACACTTACAAAATAACAATCATCATAATTATTCAAAGTACTTCACTGTTTGTGAATTTTTCAAATAAGTATTCTTAAAGTCCCACAATATCATGACCTAGTTGATTTGTTCATGGAACCTATGCCTTATCACTAATTATGGATAAGACATTTAACCAGGATCGTCATGCACCGATCTTATTTGGTATTTGGGTAATTGAAATGTAAGCAGTTGTATTAAACAACGAATTGATATACGAAGTATGATCATTTTCATTTATAGTACTGTATTTTATATTTTCATGTTTAAATCCTTAAATAAATTTATTTGTTCTAAACTATGTCTATTGCCAGTTAACAATATGGGAATATTATTAAGATAAGGCAGATGTGAGTGTTTGGTTGTATTCTGGAGAATGTGTAAAGATGATTATGCCAACTTCACATGTTATTCAATGTGGTTGAATATTGGATACCCACCTGTGTAGATCACTTTATAGATCGGCGTCATTGGGTGCATTACATATATGGTGAAAGTTATGTTTATCTTTATACTTAAGATACAAGCGGGTTTTGCATGTATGGATAGCATTTCTTGATTATAGTCTACCACTATACTGTCATAAGGTAGTTATAAGGGCTATTTTCATAAATGTTTTAAAGTACATGACGGACATTTGAAGTTAAAATAAAATTTGTTCCTCCTCATATTTGGGAGTAAGATACTTACTAGGCCCCTCGCTGGGTTGATCAGATATTTGCATGGTCGTGTCCAAAGTGTAGTTAAGATGATTCTTTTTTTGTTGGTGATCTGAATCAATACTGACACGAGAAACAAAATCATTAAACTATGGAATGACTATTGATCCATATCCATATTTAACATTGTATCTGAAACAAAGGGATAGGACTAACCTAAAACCATGGAAGGCTGAGTTGTTTGCCAAAACAGCATACTCATTTATTTCTAGGAGCATTGATGATGTTGCTAGACTGTTCGTCAATGTTAGTATAATATATTATATGAGTGAGACATTAGCAAGTGGGAGTTGTTAGTTTGTGCTTATGTCGTACGGATATTTATACGGCTAGGAATACGTGAGCCTATTGGGTCACACACGTATACACTTGGATATCACTCTATTGGTGTGTGTGTGTGTGTGTGTGTGTGTATATATATATATATATATATATATATATATATATATATATATATATATAGAATACAAGTGCATATTTATTATTTATTATGTATATTAATATTCTAACGATAGAATACTAACGGTCGTTAATTAGTTTATTTACGAATAATTAACTATAAGGCTTTTTAATTAATGTGTAATTAAATGTAATTATATATAAATATTAGAAAATTTAAAAATTCAACACCAAAGGGTGTTTGGATAGGTTTCGACCGGCCTAGAGCAAAAGGAAAGGAAAAAGGAGTTTATCCCACATTGGTGGGATAGGTAAACTTGAGAGCACCTTTTTGGATATAAATAAAGGGTCTATAAGCCTTATTTAATCATCCCTTCTTCTCTTCTCTTGTAGTCGACACATATAAACACCCCCTTGGGGAAAGGTGTTTGAGTTCAATTACTTCTAGTATTCTTGTTCGTTGGTTCGTGGAACTAGCATTCGGTTGATATTGGTTAACGTGTAGTGTGGATACACGTAAAGGTTACTTACTTCAGTAACTCAAGGGTTTTTGGTTAGCATGATTTACACATGTGCGTGTACTCGAAGAGATATTTTAGCTTGGATTGCTAAAAGGTACGTTATTCTTTTACGTTTTATGTTAATTATAATTGCTATATGTGATTTAATTCCGCTGTGTAGCACGTATAATATTAATGTAATATTAGGTTTTATAGATCATAATTTCCAACAGTTAGCTTTTTCATGTTTTCGGTATTTTATTTTTTTAACGGCAGTTGTACGATTAAATAAGTCAAACATGTTGTGTTTGGATTATTAATAACTCGGAAGTTAAGGTCGACCGATCAACATGAATGTGACTTTAATTGACACCCTTCGTGCAGCCTTTGTATATAGTTATTGAAAAAATCTTGCACTATTCTCAATAGCATAATCTTAGTTGCATTTTCGTGTAAAGAATTTGTGAATTTTGATATAAATAAATAGTTTGTAGTAGATTATTATACTATTATGCAACTGAGATTATGATAATAAATAGTTTGTAGGAGCTTTGATAATCTATTAAAACAATCTCTAATAAAGCCTACATTTTCCAACTCATGATGCTGATTGTTGCTCAGTTAGGAGAGTTAATTAAATGGATTCAATCGAAGGTTCAATTAAACCATTGTTATGTTTGCAAAAGACTTGGTGAATCTGACAAAGTAAATGTCTTATCTAGTGTTATTTGTGCATGTATCAAAATATGGATCTCAATGGGGCGTTGTTATCAAATCATGTGTCTTGCTAACTCAATTTTTATGATTTAGAAAATTTTCATTGTGATTGGTAGCTTTGTAAAGTATCGCATTTTACTTTGTTTCCTTTAAAATATTGCAGGATTATGTTACGAGTAGATGGTACAGGGCTCCTGAGCTATGTGGATCATTTTATTCAAAGGTATAGTCGAAGATGGTGACACGGTAACAAACCTCCTCTGGCCCGACTTATAAGAATTACGTTTTCTAGAAGTAGTTACAAAGGATTCTAGGAAGAACCGACTTAATGGGATAGGGAAAAGAGGTGCACATACAACGTAGTCAGCTTATAGGGCATTGGTTTAAGCACTGCATTCGGGTAAGGCTAACCAAATATCGTGTGACTTTCCAGTATGTATATATTTTTCTAATAGTTGCTTAAAATACGACTACATGAGGGTAGAGTTGTTGATGTGTTGTCGTGTAGGGTCAATTATTTGATTATCAAGTTTTACATTTATATTTAGCCGACAAACCTAAAACAACACTTTAACGAGTAGTGTACCCGGTCAAGATGGAGTTCGCGGTAAGTATGGTGTCGAACACTAAGAGTGGAAATTTAGTCCTATATTCTATCAGTATTTTAATTAGTCTATTTACTGGTTAAACCTATGCTATGTACGTTGTCTAATGAAATGGGGGGTTCAGCCTGAGAGACTGGCACATGTTTGGTGGAAACAAATACCAATTCTATACAAAATAAACACAAAAGATGAAGATTAAAAGATAGAAAAGCGGTATAAGCCAAATGATAAAAAACTGTATTAGCCATATTAAATCATGTTCAATGTTGGTTTGTTTGTTTTAGTGCAATGATTTACTTATCTCGAAGCGGCATATCATTCTTAAGACTTAGGCGGGACATCATCCTAAGACCTAGACACAATTAATCTTGTCACAATTAATGCATCCGCATAAAGCATCCTTTAGTTTAATTATAATCTATCTTAGAGAATTAAAGCAGTGGTGATCCTGTTAAACCCTCTAGCCCATGGGACTTACTCACTTATCGTTTGAAGGTGTTTTATATATGGTAGTCCACTATTTTCCAATCTTTATAGTTAATTAAGAGCATGATCTGGACTGAAACATAAAACGGGTCACTACGGTCCAACTAAGCTCATAATCAAAAGACAAAGACAAAACATTATTTGTGATCCTATTGGTACAGATATATGAAACACGATATGGAGAGCTATCCCAGTATCTAGATTACTTGGTCCGTAACACTAGACCAAATTGAATGATAGGTCGTATACTCAAACACATAAACAAGTATGATGTGATAAACATAATTAAACAATCAACGATAAATTAAGAAATCGATTTTTAAAACAAACCAAACATTTAACTTTCATTAAGATGGCTAATACCCGAGGGTATTAGCCCACAACCATTGTAATTATACAAGCGTAATCAAACAATTGAAAATCGAACGATTAAGAGAGTAAGAACACTATGTCTTCTCTGGATTCGTGATCAATGCTTGACCTTTATGGCTGATCTTCTCTTCTAAAATTCGTCTCTGATGAGTATGGTATAAAGAATATGATATTGCACATTTAAAACTCATTTTTGAGTCTTCTATTTATAGTTGCTGAAAAATACTCGATACGCCGTATCCAGATAGGTGGATACGGCGTATTAGGTTGGATTCCTTGGGGTGCGCGCTACGTTCGTAATAAATCTTTGATATCATTCCCAATTTACTTGATTTACTGTATCTTCGAATAGTTATCTTCATGGATATGGCGTATGTAGATAGCATGGATACGCCGTATTGGGAATTGGTCAAACGCGTTTTCTTGTGAAGTCTTGACGCAGATACGCCGTATCTCTTTAGTTGGATACGGCGTATTGGTGAATTTTCAAAAATCTTAAAATGTCTTCGTTTTAGCTTTAATTTATGCGCCTTTTAGCTTATTGGTATGTGCTTAATTACACATACCTTTTACCTATAAAAACGAGCCTAAAATGACCAAAAGCAGACATAAAATGCCAAATATATATGTGTTTTGCTATTTGTGTTGTGCAGGTATCGGATATTCACTAAAGGACAAAAATAAAACCAAAACCGACAAAACCGAGCACGGAATTGGAAAGAGCGTGAAAAACAGAAGTCGAAGACATAAGCATCTTATTTGGCCAACCCGTACCCAAGTTAATGGGCCGAGTCAGCCCATTAAGCTTATTTATTCAATTAAAAGCCCAAACCCTTTAATTATAAAATCTGGCCCAATCCATTTTAACTAAGGCCCAAAACAACCTTAACAGCCCGTTAGCCTATAACCTTTTAAACCCTTTCACAGTTAGTCCTCAGGGACTAACATAGTTAGTCCCTATCAATTTACAACATTAGTCCCTTTTACCCTTTCACCCCTAACACCGTTAGTCCTTTTTCCTACCCCGTTACCAAATTAAACACTAAAACCATTTCCCGCCATAGTCACTATTCCCTCACCCCTGACAATCGTACCCTGCTAACAGACAAACACTTTTAACTTCTTCCCCACAACCAAACAACACCAATTTAACCTATTACTCTATGAATAGGACAAGCCATAATGGAAATCCTATGAAGGCTGATTGGACATAATCAAATCAAGGGCTAGGATTCAAAAGCTTGGAAAGAAAGAAAGATTGGAAGGCCAGGATGAAGGGTTCAATCCTCCTCACACAAGAAACACAACTAGCACACCCCTGTGCACAAGTTTTTTTATATAAATAGGATTCGATTTTCATTGTAGATAGGGAGTAGTTTAATGTAGTGTAGGAGTAGTGTAGGTTTATGCTTATCTTTACTGCTTAATTTCCATTTAATTGTATTTTAATTTCAAGCTTTGTAACTTTTTAATATTAATGAAAATTTTAGTTTTAAGTAAATCTTTAATCTGTTTTATTCTAATGCAATTCAGCTTAATATTGTTTTAAAGTCATTTAAATAAGCTCTTATAATCTAGTGTTTCTTAGATAGGCTTTCTTAAAAGCTTATCTAAGCTTTTACTGTTTCATTTAATCACAAGTAAATTACCTCAGCTTATTATATGATAAGCCAGAAAAGGATGGGCTTATTGGACTTTTACCAGCTCATGAACATGAGCTAGAGCTTGTAGAATAGCTCTAAGAGCAATTTTGGTCCTTGTTTAAGCATAGGACTAAGGTACGCTCTCATTTTCATTTGTAGCTTAATTTCTATTACTGCTTAATGGTGCTTATTCTCTGCTTATTTTTGCTTATTCTGTCTTTGGATGGTTAAAAATGTTGCATTAATAGTTTAAAAGTAGCTTTTATTAAGTTTTTGATAATTCTGTCTTTAAAAGTGTTTAAAATGCTTATTTGGTTTCAGCTTATTTTAGAACTTATTTTGCTTTAAATGTTACTTATATGTCCTTAATTAGTTTAGTTATTAATCTGTTATCATGTTTTAAGTCTTTTCATAATCTGTTTTAAGTTTTAAATGATTCTTAAGAATTTAAAGGGGTGTTTGGATTAGACAGTAGAAACCCATGTTTCTACTGTTGGATTGATTTCATCCTTTGATTTAGATTCATTATGTCCTAGATTAATGGTTTTTGAAGTTTTATTAAAGTTTGAAAGAGATGTGTCAAGTTTTTACGGACTTTGTATTGAGTTTTTAAGTCTGCATTTCTAATAAACTGTCTAACTGTTTAATTTCTAAAAAGTTTAGTAGAGGCTTGGTTTAAATGTTCAAAGCTTACATCACTTGAGTTATATTTGAGCCGACAAAACAGTTTTAAGCATTTTTCATTAAAATCAGTTTAGCATGATTAAGCTTTTGAAAACCTTTTTTTTTGCAGATCTAATTGAGGTTTAATTCAGTTTATTTTTGATGAACTTTTGTTTAGTTGAGCTTATTTTAGTTTATTTCAAAGTTGTTTTAAGTTTCCATTTGGTCTAGAGAGTTTTTAAGTCCTTATACATTAGCCTTTAAATTCAGTTAAAATGTGTGCCAAGAGTCTGCCAAAACCATTTTGGAGTCAACTGTCTTTTTTGTCTTTTTAGCCACTTTCAGCTTAAGGTTTTTGCTTATTTTTGTTCCTAAGTGCTTACTAGGTATATGTCTTAATCTGTTTTGGCTTATTAGTTTGTCCTTTAGATTATTAAGTCCAAAATAGCTAATCAAGTTTTAGTTAAATGGTCATATAAGTCTTTTAAGCCAACTGTCATTTTGATTAGCTTTTCTCTAACTTATTTTAAGTTTTAAAAAAAAGTGCTTTTATAAAAGTTGCTTATTTTCAATATTTTCAGCTTTTTCAAAAGTTAAATTTACAAAATAAAAAAGTTTTTCAAAAAGGGAAGCCACAGGGTTCGAACCTGTGACCTCCCCCTTCTCATAGCCAACACTTTAACACACACCCTCACTACCATCATGCCCTTGGGTCTTTTTCGTTAAACATTCACACTACTTTACTTTTAAACCCTTTTTGCCATTTAAGCCTTTCAGCTCTTTTAAGCTTATTTACAGCTTATTCCAGTAAGCTGTTTGCCCCATTTTATTTTTCCTAGGATTAGAATTGATCAAAGTACTTTTCATTATTTTTTTAGATTTTTCCAAATTAGTTTAATATTTTTTATAATATTTTTAGATTAAAACAATTTTTAATTCATAAAAAAATAAAAGTCAAAAAAATATAATTCTTTTTTCAAAAAATTATTTTTAATCATTTAGGACTTTAATAATTAAATTTTGCATTTTGAGGGTCAAATTTGATAATTTTAGGTTTTAAGTCCGCGTTTTTTAATATTCCCATTAACTGTTCTTAGTTTAAGTCCTTAATTGCCTTCGTTTTTAGTTTACCTTTACTTATTTTTGCATTTCATTTGTAGAATTAGAATCCAAATCAAAAATTTGATTATTGAAACACGCGATCACAAACTTAACCTCAATTTTCACTTCACGCCTCGTCGGAATACGACTCAGAAGGTTTGGATTTTACTTTAGATAACAGTAATCGTCTAAAAGTCTTACGGAAGACTTTACTCCTCTCTTATTAATTGATATTTTTGGGATACTTATTATATATTTACATAGTATATAATATATATATATATATAATACGGAATACTTACTCTCTCTTATTAATTGATATTTTGGGAATACTTATTATATATTTACATATTATATATATATATATATATATATATATATATATATATATATATATATATATATATATTTTAATATAAAATGTACTGTATTTATATATATATATATATATGCTATGTATAGATAGATATATGTTGTGTCTATACTATGTGTATATATATATAATATATGTGTGTATATATAATATATATGTATACTATATATATATATATATATATATTATATATACTATATATTATATATACAGGATATATAGTAAGAATTTCAGAAAATCACTTATCCTTCACAAAACACTGAGAGAATACCTGAATTACTGCATTTATCAACTTTAAAACTATTAAGTACCAAATAATGCAATAATTATATAAAATGGGCAAAATAGATGGGATAAATGATACAATAAAGTGATATTATTTGATGTCATCAAATATCCCCCCACTTTAATCCTACTTGTCCTCAAGTAGACTTTAAAAAAAAGTTTAGTTTATGAAAATGTGTCCCGAACCGAAGTTAAGGATTTTTTGTTTAAGCATCGTTTTGTCCTAATCACCTGTACATAACCAAGCTCCTCATGAAATATGGAAATGAAAACACTCAAATCACTCAAATAATCTAGGGTGTAACATTTAAGTAGTATGCTTAATTGATCGGTCGTGATTAGTTTCATATCATAAGCTTGGCAAGGATACACATCTCCACCGCTAAAGCTAAGGAAGAACAAGTCAAAAGCTAAATTGGGTTAAGAAGGCTTACGGTTGATCATTCAACAGTCTTTCATCATAAGTACCACATCAACAAGGCAGTTGTATCATATATACACGGTCGTAACGATGGAATAGACATATACAATCCGAACACATCCCTGTTCGTGTTTAACCGGCGGTTAAGATGAAGAATGATATAGGATAGGGACCTTCTAACTTTCACCAAAATTCGTCATCCAACAAGGCATCTGAGACATGCATACATGGCCGTAATGACTGAATAGACATGCATGCTCGAACAAGTCATCATTCGAGTAGACACCAAGGTTAGTTGCTAGGAAAGGGAAGTAAAATGGTTGTTAAATAAAATTCACAAAACAAATAGATTAAGCCAACAAATAAGGTACGGTTGCTAGTAACTTTCCTCCGACCGTTCCATGAAAAAGACTCGAATATATAGACAGACGCCTCGATCACAGAAATGACAAAGACAACCAAAGTTGACGTTCCCATAACTGTCAACTTCCCTTACATCTCGATCTTTACATACTTTTACACAAGTGGTGATATCGGCCACTTTTTACAAAACTTAACATCGTTGATTTTTGTAACGTATCAACGAATAATCGATCCTTCTAAGTGATTCCTTCGGTATAAACTTCTTTTTGAAACGACTATTTTTCTTCCTTCTCTTTTTTTTTCCAGTATATGAAGAAGATAATAAAAGTGACGAATCTGTTTCTACTTATAATTATAAACCTACAGAAGTAGATCATTACGAACAATTATAATATGTTTTTAAATAAAAAACAATTTGTTATAAACAATAATAGGCATCTTAATCATATCAATTTTATTAAAGAATTAATAACAATAGATAAAGATAATTTGACACTAATAGAATCTTTAATAGAAACTCATGAATTAGTAATACAAGTTGAAACAAACCCTTGGAAAAAGAAAAAAGAAAAACAACAATTAATCAATTGCTATAAAAGAAAAGAATCTCTAAAAATCTCTATAGAAATGGCACAACTAGAAATAAATTACATAAGAGAAAAAATATTCACAATTGGTTAAATAAAGTATGGAAATAATACCAGAGATCAAATTTAAATTAGAGTTCAATTATTTGAAAGATGAAATGTATAATACCTATAATAATGAAATACTTATTTGGTATTTTTCTACATTTGATAAAAAAGAAAGACAAATGCATGAAGATGAATGGGTATTATATATTATTGATAATGAAGAAAATATTTTATTTTTCTCATGGTTTCATTTATATAGTTTAGAACATAATATATATATTCCTTATATTGCAAAAATAGAAGCTGCTACTGATATAATTAAAACCTATACTGATTTAAAAACTAATGAACCTATAAATAGTATTCACCCTCCAAACAAAGATATCCTAATTAATAAAGAAATTATTGGTGTTCCTTTAGCAAAACATAATAAAGATAATGAAAAATCCTTATCTACTATTATTTACCAAAATAATTATACTAACGAAATGTTAAGTACATTAGGACAACAACTAGATAGAATAGAAAATATTAGCAATACTAAAACAGAAGAAGCTAGCACATCAGCTAGTATGTCACAATCTAAAAAGATAGATATAGAAGAAAATCCTATATTTATACCTTATAGTATAGATAAACCAATTAACTTAGGAGAACAAGAAGCTATATTAAAAGAAATAAATGAAAAATTACTTAAATTAAATATCAATAATATAAATGAAGATGACATTGAAGATGATATAACAGATCTAGAAAACCAATTTAAAGATAATTTTGAAATAAATAAAATAAAATATAATACATACACTCCTACAGCAGAAGCAAGAAACTATTATCATAGACCTACACCACCTGATATGCAATTTGAAGAAAGAAATACATTATCACAAGCTCACTATAGTGGCACTGAAATATATGAATGGAATATAGATGGCCAAACAGAGCATCAAATATCAAATTTATTACAAGAAATGACTATGGCAGCTAATGCTTACAAAGCTCATAAAAATACCGAATTACAAATAGTTCAACATTTAATTGCAGGATTCACTGGTACTCTAAAAGGCTGGTGGGATAGTTATCTTACAGAAGCAGAAAAATGGATAATATTAAATGCTAAAAAGACTATAGTTAAAACTGAAAATAATATACAAACTGAAACACAAATTGAGGATATGACAAATACTTTAATATTTGCAATACTTAAGAACTTTGTTGGAGATCCAACAGCATATCAAGAAAGAAATTCAGTAATATTATTAAATCTAACATGTAGAAAGTTATCAGATTTTAGATGGTATACAGACGTATTTTTAACTAAAGTAATGACCAGACCTGATTGTAGAGAAGCATATTGGAAAGAAAGATTTATAGCAGGGTTACCTAGATTATTTGCAGAAAAGGTAAGAAATAAATTAGCTGGTATATATAATAATATGATCCCTTATAAAGAAATAACATACGGAGAAATTATTAATTTCACTAAACAAGTAGGATTATCAATTTGTTCTGATTTAAAATTAAAAGATAAGATTAAAAAAGAAGGAATAAATAATAAAAAAGAATTAGGAGTATTTTGTGAACAATATGGTTATGAAACAATAAAATTACCTTCAAAAAATTATAGAAAGGTATCAAAAGAAAATAAATATATTAAAAGATATAAACCTTCAAGTAAAAAATATAATAATTACAAGAAAGGATATAATAAATATAAATTTAAAAAGAAGACATCATTTAATAAAGAGAACAAGTATAAAAAGGATACAATAACATGTTATAAGTGTGGGAAACAAGGACATACTTCAAACAATTGTTATACTAAAAAGAAAATTAATGAATTAAAAATATCAGACGAACTTAAAAATCAAATTATGAAAATTATGATTAATGAAGAATCTAGTGATTCTAGTATATCAGATTTTGAA